>CADEPD010014726.1:0-12278 GCA_902829195.1 Fraxinus dipetala
AAAAATTGTAAAGTGAGCATAAATCGATTTCTTCTACCATTAACTTTCTTATCATCTTTTCCATTCTTTCATCAGCATGAAATTACTATTAGATTCATCTTCCATTTTGAGAGGTTGGCATGTTAGAAATTGTTTATATTTTTATCTTATAACTTACTACTTTTGAAATATTAAATATAATATGGTCATATTTATTTGAAAATTTTAAATTATTATTCATTGATTTGTTTGGTTTCTCAAATCTTTTAAAATAAAGCTATCAATATCATCTACAAAATGTTGTGAATGATTCTATATTTAATGAAACATTGAGTTATTTATTTGGGAAGATATTGTCATGTTGTAGTTGAGAATTGAAAATCCTCATTAATGTTTTGAATAATTTCTTTCAATCAAACCCAATAAATTGAATGGTTGCCTCTTTAATGATCCACTTTGCAAATTATTTGGGAAGAAGATTGTCCTTTGGTAGTACAATATTGATGACCATACTTAATGTTACGAAGAATTTGTTTCAATCGCTCACACATTACATGCTTTCCGTTAGTTTCGATGGTTCAACTGTCGAATTCGACATTTCAAAACGGTAGGGATAGACATTTCAATTGTCGACTTTACCTCTTTGCTATTGTATGAATTTTCATGCTATTAAATGCAGACATATTGGTTGTGCATAATTCTTACCATTGCAATTTCAACTTTTCATGTATGAGTAATTATTTAAGATTCATCACGTCGAATCAATTTTATACATATATATATGGGCCTTCATCGTAGAGTGCACTATATTCAGGTGATGTACAGAGCACTCATGAGCCTTCTTCACTTATAACCAATGCGCCCACGAGAAAACTTACTCTACAGACTAATTTTCTGTCACATATTTTGGGAAGCCCTCATGCGTCCCTAGTGAAGTCTTCGGTGCATTTATCGCCTTCTAAAGTTTCTCCATCAATGCCGATTAGCTCCAAAAACCAGCCATTTATGTATCAAACGCCGCCCACTACGTCGTTCAGTGTTTTTGTTCATGTCCGGTTTTCCCTCTGCCTATGACTAATACCCTAACGTTAGTGAGAACTCTCGAAAGTGCATTCCTGTGATATCCACTCCATTCCCTCAACTCTGATGACTTCTCCGTCAACAATTGCCAGTGTACCTTTGATTATTGAAGGTGATGGCGATGGCCAGATCAGCTATTGGAGATGGATTTATCTTCTTCACATGAGGTCGTTGTTGAGGTAGATGTTGGAAATTGGTTTAAAACACGAGAAAAATTGGTTAAGAATAAAAAATCAAGCATTGGAAAGTGTGACTTCATTTCAACATTGACCAAAACGACCTATTAATTTGTTATTTTCCGCTTCGAAATGAGGGGCTCGGGGACGAAGTCCCCGAAAGAACGGGGATCAAGTCAGGTCGAGGGGGCAGCGCTCCTCGTGGGGGCTCGGGGACAACGTCTCCGAAAGAGAATTTTGATTTTCGTGTAAACCAGTGTTTCAAAATCAATTTCAGATGAATGAGAAATTGTGGTTCAAAATTGGAAGGAAAAATGTGGAAAATCGGATGACAATGTCGCTCAAGCGATAGCGAGCCACAGGCTCACTGAAAGAGTCGCTCGAGCGACGTAGCTCGAGCGAACAACAGATGAAAACTTGGAAACGTGTGACTGTTGTGTTTTGGCTCGCACTACTTCGTCTACAACCCTTCAATATCTATAAATCATTCCTAGGGACGTCCCAATCTTTACACTAATAATATACAATCATATAACATTCATTTTCTCTTATTTCTCAACCAAATTCTTGCGTTCTTGTTGCATAAATTCTAGTTTTCTTCACTTTGCATACCAGAGTTCGTAAACCAAGTTCTAGTTCGCTGTTTCTTGTGTTGTAGTGCTACTTACACAAGAAGATATTTGTTGTATCTTGGCAGTTGATTGCCATAAACCGTAGGTACCTTTACGGGACAAATTCGATTTAAAGACAAAGTGTTCAACACTTGCCTCGACTTTGATATTATTACTGCTATACTGCACATTTTTTAGGATTTATTTGGAGTCCATTTCCTACCGTTATTCTGTCGAAATTTCTATAGAATTTTAAAGATAATTTGAAGAATTTCTCGACGTTGTTTGTCACTCCATACACGAAGTTTTCCAACATTAGATCCATTGCACTGAGGTTTACAATCATCCAATTGAACTTATCTCCACGGCGTTAGCATCGACGATGAGTAGAGCTACCACCACCATGGATTATGCTTATGTTACAATTCGATAACAAAATGGGTCACAATCACACATTTAGGAGCATGTCTGGAGCCAATACTCACCAATTTATCAGATGTCACTGTCACAAACCACTTCATTTTTTGAAAGTTGTTCAAAAAGCTGTTAATTTTGAAATTGTATTATTAAACTATTGTAGTTATGCGATTTTCCTTTAAAAAAATTGCACCACAAGCATTTTTCAGAAACTAGGAAAATGGAAATTATAGTAATTACTCATCTATAATCTATAATATATTAAATATCACATTAAGTGTGAATTATTTTTCAGACGATTATATCCATATTATAATTCAATTATACTTTACTTTTTGTTTTTCAATATGTATTTAATTTACAAATTATAATAAATACTACAAAATTCTTGCTCATGCGTGTATTTTTTTTATTAATTCTCAATTAATTTACATTCACATTCATTTAATTAAAATTAATTAGAAGTTCACATTCACGTTCATGTTCTTTTTGTTAATTCTCAATTAATTAACATATGCATTCATCTATTAATTAGAATTTCTCACTCAAAAATGCAGTTCATTATTCACGTTTATGCATACTAATTAGTATCTAGTCTGGCTTAATTGAAAATCAAATTGTATTTATTTAGTATACATGATTTAACATTTATTGTCACGTATATATTCCTTGATATTAATTTTAGTTTAATTAATATTCACGTCAATTCATGTATCGTAATTATCATTCATCTCATTTATGTATTTATTTGTAATTATAATACTCACATTTAAGTATACATTTCACTATATACGTGCATGTATAATAATTAATATTTATTTTTAAGGACTTACATTTTTCTCATATTTAGATCAAAAGGTAAATAGATGGTCAAATATTACTTTCACAACACTTACAAAATATTTCAAAATAATGTGTAACGCACGTTCAAATCTGACTAATCCATAAAAAAAAAAAAAACTCAAATAAATTTTGGTACGTAACGAATTGTCACGATGGCACGTGATCTAATAGTGCCTCCGATGTCAATGTAGCATCAAATGTATCATTTAGAGGATGGAGGGGTACGGTTCTATCAGATGAAAGAAGTTGAAACAAGATATACTTTATGATCTGATATGCTTCAAGCATGACTATGCATTGGCATTTCATTTGTTATATTTTCAAAAGAAATTGTCGAGGGTGAAAATTAGAGAAAAAAAAAAATAGCAAGTTAGCTCGTCACGAGTTGATTGAACAAGCCAAGCAATTTTTTTTACGAAGCGAGCCAGTTCATGCTCGACTCGTCTCACTAACATGCACGAACTAGCTCACTGGATGGGTGGAGCAAAACCCACTAATCTCTTGTTTGCCTACCATTATTCTAAGAAATTGTTTGTTACATTAAGATTTTTCACCACACATTCATCCAAAAAATACTATTCATTACTCTATTTTTCTCCAAAGACAAACAGACTCTAATACACATGGGACCAAATGCACAAAATTATTACTATCTCCCAAATAAAATTCTGTTGAACACCAAATTTCCCAAATAATTGAAACTAGAAAGCAACTAGTATATATAAATAGTTAAACAAACATTGTAACGGAATCAGAGTTCTCATTTGAATTCAAATCCCGGATAGCGGATAGTACGCTTCTTCCTCCCTCTCTCTCATTTCTCTCTACGCATAAAACCCTAGCCATTTTTTCACACGCGAGTTTTCTCCAAGATCCAGTTGACTAATTTCAGCAACAAAAAACCAGGCAAATATCATGACGGCGGCACCACAATCGACCGGACGGGAGCTGACAAGCCCTCCAACAGACGGCATATCAAATATCCGCTTCTCAAACCACAGCGACAATCTATTGGTTTCGTCTTGGGATAAGGTCACTTGATTTTTTTTTTCTTTTTTATATCTTGATTTTGAATTTCTTTAGTGTTGTTTTGGGAGATTTGATTGTATTTTGATGTGTGTTTGCTTGTCTGTTTTTAACAGAGTGTTCGATTGTACGATGCGAGTGCCAATGCACTGAGAGGAGAGTTCATGCACGGAGGTGCTGTGCTTGATTGCTGCTTCCATGACGATTCATCAGGGTTCACTGCTTGTGCTGACCACACTGTTAGAAGGTTATAGTTGTTAATAATGTCTCAAAGATGGAGCTTCTATTTTTATTTAAGAATCATTCTACTTTTTTTGTTTAATTTTTCAAATGCCAGCTCAGTTTAAGTGCTAATTTCCTTCAAAATCATATTTACAGTTTCGAATTTAATTTACTTTTTGGAATGACAAGTTATTATGAAGTTGATTTTGGCAAAATATGTACACTAGTTGTTTAATTCATCCGTCTTTGTGATCAAAGATGATGAGGTTGTTTGGGTGGTGCCATTTTACTATGGATCATTGAATAATGTTGCTCTTTATGCTTCAGGCTGGTGTTCAATCATGGCAGGGAGGATATTTTGGGAAGGCATGATGCTCCAGTTCGATGTATTGAATACTCATATGCAACTGGTAGGTTTTCCAATTGATGAAACTGTTACCAATGTGTATGATCCTCTGTTCTTCTGTTCATGCTGATTATCATTATTTATATTAAAAGAATTTTACAACAAATAAAATACCAAATAAAGGAAATGCATTTGAGTGATTGAATTGGTGGTGTTAGCATAATACACACACAGCGTACGCACTCAAAAAAAAGTACAACACGTCTGGGATGTAACTCTATGCTTGGGATATAAATTATACACCGATAACTGGGCATCTCCTTGATACAGTTTTTCACTGCCCTCCGATTACTATAGCCTTTGTATATATTTCTCCTCACTTCACTTGTGAAAATAAAACAATTAACATATTTTGTGGTGGGGGAAGGGTAGTTAGCAAAATATACTCTGACAATGCAGCTATAGGTTTCTTAATTCAGGATTTTGGAACGTGTTAAGTTTTGATACTTGTGAAGTGCTTTTCAGTCACTGTAGAAAGTTCACTGCTTTTGCATAATTATAATTCTCAAATTAGTGTTTCTTTTTGAAGTTTTATCATGATTTTTTGCTAATGCTGATTCCTTTTGTACATCTGTTATGAATTATCGGATGCATTTCCAACCTTTTTCTTAAAGTAAACTTTCAATGACAAGGAATAGAATTAATACTAAGTAGTTGCTTCAGCTTCTTGTCAATATCATCTATTATGAGACAATTTGGTTGTTTTCTTTATTATACACGATAAATCTATCAATATACATACATCTTGAGAGAAGATGGATGTTTCTTGAACATTGATGAATATACACAGCATGCTTCTTGGCAGCAGTATTAGCATTTTCTGTTTCATGCAGTATTTCTGTATCCTTCTCGACCTATTCATAAGATTGATTCTAATATCATAAACTAATGTCTACTTGCCAGATTTTGTGGTGACTAGGTAATCATACTAGTTAATTTTTAAACAATTTACTACACGTCATATAATTCTAAGAAACTATCATTGCTCCTATCAGTTGATAACAAAATTATGAATATCTTATAATTTTAACAAAATTGGTATCATATTTATTCAGACACACTCTTCTAGAATGATGATGTTTGTTCTATTTCTTAATTGTATCTGTATTTCATGATTTTAGGCCAAGTTATTACTGGTAGTTGGGACAAAACCCTTAAGTGTTGGGACCCCAGAGGTGCAAGTGGTCAAGAGCGTTCTCTTATTGGAACATACACACAACCAGAACGCGTTTATTCTTTGTCTCTTGTTGGCAATCGTTTGGTAGTAGCCACTGCTGGAAGACATGTAAATGTTTATGATCTTCGGAACATGAATCAACCTGAACAACGGAGGGAATCTTCATTGAAGTACCAAACTAGATGCGTGCGATGTTATCCCAATGGAACAGGTGCTTTTTACTCATCTTTCTAAACTTTAGAGCTTGGCATGGTCTTTGCTTTATCTTGTGTTGCTTGGATGTTCCAGTCCAAAGTGCTTTGTGCTCTATTCTTATACTATCTTGGTTAATAGTTACTCACAATTTACGTTTCTTATTCAGAATTTCTGAGAGAATATTGACTGTCACTAAAATTACTACGTTGAAGAGTTTTGTTCTCTGAATTATTTTGAACAACTAGAAGCGCCAAAATGCGCTGGTTGACATAGGACTATGATAGACAGTTAAGAATTTTCTGGACAAGAAATGGTTAGTACTAATTAAGAAGTAACTTTATTCAGGGGACAACTAATTACAGAACTAGTCGTCTTTTAAGTTCTAATTTCACAAGAACTTACCTGGTTGCAATTTTCATTTGCAGGTTATGCTCTTAGTTCTGTGGAAGGACGGGTTGCAATGGAGTTTTTTGATCTCTCTGAGGCTGGTCAATCCAAAAAGTATGTATTTGCACCTTGTGCGAGAGTGTAGATTATAGTTATTAGATGCTTAAAAGCTCCTGTTAGGTTTACTTAGCTGTGTTTTAATTCTAAAATACAAGTCGTAGAAGTGTGTGACATTAACTTCATATCTGGTATACTATATTGCAGCAGATATTTTTCATCCCATGAAATTTTCTTCTCAGAATCACACGTTTCTGGAGTTTCCTGTAAAACATGCATTGGTCTTCCTATATCCTAGAATTTTCCAATGATTTTATAATTAAGGGGAATGAGAGATGTATTTCCTTAAATTCAAGTTTAGCCTCCGTATGGCAACCAATTTATAAACCATTTATAACCTCGGTCAAATTCAAAAATTTAATTTCACACTCAAATTCTTGAGTACTACTCATTTATTATACACACATTTCGTAGGACGTACTACTATACATCTTACTATTGATTTATAAATTTGCCAAACGAAGGCTTAATGTCTTGCATAGAAAATTTGACTGCTTATCAATCAACTGGGAATAAATAAATTTTCTCCCTGGACCCAAAGATGAAGGTCATGTAAGTTAAAAAAAACATTCCGATATTTATGAACTGTTGCACTACTCTTTTGTCTGTGAAGCTAAACTACTTCCCCTTTTACTGATGGTCTTAATGTGCAGATATGCATTCAAATGTCATCGTAAATCAGAAGCTGGAAGGGATATTGTGTACCCAGTAAATTCTATTGCGTTTCATCCCATGTAAGTCTCCATATTGTGCTTGGGTATTTTGTTCCTAATACATTAAAGATTGATAGCTAGCCAAAAACTTTGCTAATCAATGTACTTTTTTCTAAAGTTGGTGTTATATAAATCCTGATCTGGCATGCTTGGAATGATTCCTCTTCAAAACAAGCTCTGTTTTATTGAATTTGTCTGGCGATCTCTCCAGGCTTGCAAAAGAGTTTGGCACTAACCAAGTTCAATTATGTTGTCTGATACTATAGCCTATTTATGAATTTCTGCATGTGTAGCTATGGTACATTTGCTACCGGAGGTTGTGATGGTTATGTCAACGTGTGGGATGGGAACAACAAGAAGAGGTTGTATCAGGTAAATATTTTTTTAGATCTGATTCTTGCTTTCGTCGTCTCAAGTATGGAATTTAGAGGTTATCTCGTTTTCGTTTGCCTTGAAATTTTGCAGTACCCAAAGTACCCAACAAGCATTGCAGCTTTGTCATTTAGCAGAGATGGTAGATTGTTGGCCGTTGCATCCAGTTACACATACGAGGAGGGGGACAAACCGTAAGATTGTTATTTTCCATTACCATCTCCATTGGAATTGGCATTTAGGTGGTGGTTATTTTCTATTGTTTGTTTGCAGCCATGAACCGTGCAGTTGTTATTTTCCATTACTCTCCATTGGATTTGGCATTTAGGTAGTTATTTTGTATTGTTTGTTTGCAGCCATGAACCGGATGCGATATTTGTGCGCAGTGTGAATGAAGTTGAAGTTAAACCAAAACCGAAAGTGTTGCCCAATCCAGCAACATGAAAGGAAAATTTGCTAAAGACTTAAGGCTCGTTCTGATCCAGCCATGGACTGGATGCGATATTTATGGAACATATATTAGTGTGAAGTGTGAAACGAACTGCAGTATGGTATAGTTTTTGTCATCGTCTCTTTGATTCCTTTCTTGGACAAACTATTTGTGATCCTCCTGAGCGCACTTGATATTTAATCCTTGGTGGGGTTTGTCGACAATCTGTCGTTAATGTGATTTTCTGTAAGTGAGATTCGAGGACGTTAATAGAGGTATCAGTTATCACAAGAAGCTAGTACACAAACTTTTCATACTGCACTTTCTATTCTTTAATAATAGTGATATTCATAGTCAACGACAATGGGAGTCGTTCTATGTGATAGCTACCACATATGACGACTACTGTAATCACGCTGATTATGAGTAGCATTACTCATTTTGTAATAAACTGTGATGTAATTCCCTTAGATTGAGTTTTTAAAACACTGCAAAAATAAAAGATGATCATCTACTCATCTACTTCAAGAACTATTGATATAAACTCATACTGCCTCGAGAGTTAATAGGATGATTTAGAGAAGACAATGCTAAAGAAATTCACTTAAAGCATAATTCCATTACAGCAAATATTAATGTGTAAGACTTGCAAGCATCCAATCTTCTACATTCCCATTTGACATGTACATAAAAATGTAAAACAAATACTATTTTATGCTAACAAAAGTTGGTATAGAGTTGCATTATAATTGCAAACAAATATAGAACACAGTAGCAAACGCATTCCACAATATGGAGTATTACCAGGAGAGAGTCAATCATGTCTCCATATATTCAAGAGTCCCCAGACATACAGGTTTACCTGAACCCAGAGGGAGCTGCTTGTGGACCTACTGCTGTTCTCCTCATTGCTTTTGATTGAGAAAGCATCTCGTCATAATTCTGACAGGTAGGATAGCGGTTGGATTTAATATGGCAAAATGATGTGAGAAATAATAAACAGAGGACTTGGCAAAATATTTACCCGTTTTTCAAATGCATTATCTCTTGAATCAATGATCTTGTCAGCAATGCCGTACTCAATTGCCTCCTTCGCCTGGAAATATTTTGGACGTTGGATGTCCTTCTCAATTTCTTCTTTTGGTTTCCCAATTCCCTTGGCTAACAGCTCGAGGTAATACTCTGTGTTGGCATCTAGTTCTTTGGCCTGATGGATGGTGAAAGATCGATAGAGCAATAAATAGAAAAGGGAGGCATGCATAAACACAAGTTTTCCCAAAGAGAGAGAGAGAGAGAGAGAGAGACCTTAATCCACATATCTATGACAGCTCCGCTTGATCTGTTCACTTTTGGCAGATATAACTTAGCTGCAATTTACACGTGTAGAAAAAATTGGATAAGAAGCAAGTGCATCATGATTCCATATTTAGAATTCGAAATGCAACATTGCAGCACAGTAGATTAGGTATCATTATGCAACAGCCCTTTTCAATAATAAATTTTATACAAAAATATCAGGGTAGTCCACCAAAATTAAGATACTATGCCCCGTTTGGTAAGGATTAAAATCTAGATTTTAATCTAAGTTAAAGTTAATAATTAATTTTAATTACATATTTCATGGAATTTAAAACTTTTCAACCACGAATTAACTTTTATCAAAATCTACTAAAAATTTAATTTTAATCCCAACTAAGCATGGACGTATAATTTAAACACCTTAACACTGAAGTTCATATAACAAGCGCTTGTTTGTTCCTAACTAGAAGAAATTGGACCGTCGCTTTCCGTAAACCCATGTTTTTATTGCATTTATCTGACACTAACATGACATTTCACTGTAGCATTTATTGTTTGCCTCTTCACCTTCTCTACCCTGTCCCTCTCTCCAAGAACGCTACTTTTCACTACTCTCCTCACTATTCGAGAAAAGAGTGGGCATAAAAGGAACTACAAAAATGACAAGTGCAGGTATTCTAACCAATGACATAAATGGTGGGACCCAAGATGTGATGCAAAAATGAATTCTACAATTTCAGAATGGGAACCAAACAAAGGCCAAATAATGAATATCACACAATCCATGAATTATAAATGGTAACATTGTTACTTCTAAATGACATCTACTCAAGATAGATGCAGGCAGGTGTGTTCATCGATACAAGTGAGTTATACTAGCCAAAGAAAAGTGCAAAAGTTTTTCCATAGGAAAAAATTAAGATAATTTTTTTAAGAGAATCTTCCTTGCCAAGTTTTTTTTACCTGGATAATAAATTAGCTTCCGTAGAGCTTCATACATTAGTCAACAACCATCATGAACCCTAGGTCCATGAGGCTCTATTAGGATAGCCAAGACATATTAGAGATATATCACCAGGGTTGGTAGGCCTGAGTTTCCTTCCACCCATTTCAAGAAAGATAAGAAGAAAATGTATATATAGCAATACTAGAACAGTTTGAATTGGAAAGTGCTAACAGAAAACTGGTACACTCAATAGATTATACAAAGCAAAATACTGTCTGGCCACCGTTCCCCTGTGGCTACAGCGCTTGATGGTTTTCAAGAGTTCAACATGGATCAACTCTAAATTTAGGTGCTAAATTTAATAAGGCACAGGGAATCAATCTGGCGCTTCTTCTTTCAAAAGCTTCATTCAAATGTTACAGGTGGTGGAAGAAAATAGTCACAATTTATTTGTTTGCACATTCATTCAAGAGGAATTATGAAAGCATAGATGACAGACAGGCCTAAAAATTATTTAAATTGGAAAATAAACCATAAGAGGAATAAAAATATGGTAATCACATTCACACCACAGTTTTGGTTAACTACACATTTTATTTGTAATGAAAGCTCCCAATCTTTGCTCATTTTTGCACTTAAACTCTCAACTTTTTCGCCGTCTTCTTATCATTAACTTCCAATTAATTAACAGATTTCTGTATGACAACAGTCTCTGTCCAAATATTCCGTTGGCGTTCAATAAAATGAGCTGTAAATATTTTATTGAATTTTTTGTATTTTTTGTTTTTCTTTATTTAAACACTAGGAGCAAATAATTTTTTACGTCATCCTAACATATTTTTTGGACGGAAACCGACTAGATTCGTTAATTAATAAAAGGATAAAAATGTGCTGAAAAAAGTTGGGGACTTGAGTAGGAAAATGAGAAAATGTTAGGGAACTTCGTTGCAATAAAACTGTGGTGTAAATATAGTGTAATTATAATTATCCATAAAAATAAAGTATCGATAAGAATACAAGACCGGAGGCTTGTAACATACGGATTACCCATTCCAAAACTTAATGATAAGCCATGGATGTCAAAATTAAGAGCATACTTTTTAAGAATGTGAAACAGCAAATTTATTCCAACAAACAAGTATCACTCCTATTTCTTAGGATATTTTAATATAATATACGTAGCACGGAGCAACAGTCCAAGAGGGACTAGAAATATTTTTCCCCTTAACCCGGAGTGTTGACTGATTTGATCTTCTTCGAGCAAATAGAAGCACTCAGGGAAACACTTCAGATAAGTGCATACCTTTCTAAAGGGACCAAGTTGCAGTGAATTCTCCATATGGATTTATCAGGAAAGAAGTCCAAACTAAGTAGTTACCCCCCTGAAGATTTTTAAATGAATTTTATCATAAATATCAAAAGAAGATAAAAAGATCTCCATGAAGTGATTGGAATCCGATTATTCTTTCCTTAAGATCTACAACTTGTCATCCGATGTGCAAGTGATCTAGCGTTAAGTGATTGTAGTTAAAGCTGCCTATCATGGTTTAAAAATGCGTAGTGAGGCGCGCCTCTCATCGTGAGACGTATGTATTGTGCCTCGAGGAGGTATTTTTGAGGCTAAAAATACGAGGCAGACGCCTCTAAATCTGCGGCGCACGCCTCAAGGCACGCGCCTCATGCTCGCACGCCTCAAGGCGCGCGCCTCATGGAGCATGAGGCGTGCACTTCCCTTAAAAATTTAATTTTTCAACTTTATTAATACAAATTAGAAAGGGCCTTCTTAAAAAAGAAAACGACTCATTTAAAAAGACATTTTGAGCTCAAACAAAAAAACAAAATACATATAAAACTAAATGATACAGTCATACAGAACAGCAGC
>CADEPD010014752.1:0-11832 GCA_902829195.1 Fraxinus dipetala
GAAATGATTAGTTGTCTTGTATGTTTTTGAGAAAGAATGGCTGTAATGTTTCAATTTTCCATACATGCAATCGTTGCCATATTTAATGCATAATGATTACATCTGTATGCATGTTTTGTGGGAGGTAGATGCATGGGGGTGCGTGGCTCAGACGGTCTGATCTAAACCATAGAATACAAAGAGATAAATGGTATGGATGACTCAGATTGTCTTTTATATGGACGGTTGGATGGTTATGATTTGAATCCAATAGTTGGGATCAATGAACCACGCCTATAAAAGACAAATTCTTTACCTCTATCATTCTTTACTTTGAGAAAAAACTATTTTCTACACTCCTTCCCTTGCATCAAAAAATTATCCGAGATCTTTTCTCTGGCCAGTGATCTTTTCTATTCATTCCTTAAGTTTGTGAGTATTCATCCATCTTCACTTTTTCATTTGCTCCTGTTTTTCTTGAAACCCTAAGCTCTTCAAAGTTTAGTGAGGAAAACCTAGACTTGTGTGCGGTGGCATCTGAGATAGGAGTAACTATAACGAATACATCCAATTTAGTTCAAGCCATTAGGGCAGGCCAGAGCATGCTGAGCCCTAGAAAAGGTCATTTAGGCTGTGATGCTAACTCGGGGGCTATTAAGGTTCTGTCAAATGTTATCGCTATCGACCTTGTAGAAATTAGGGAGAAATACCGTATCCCTCACACAATCGAACTCTTTATCCCTTCATCTGAAGAGAGAACTTGCTTTCTTAGGTTGAGATGTGTGGCCATTAGTGAATATCTTTTGAGGGGGGATTTCATGTACCTTTTCATCCATTCTTTAGGACCGTTCTTAAGTCGTACGGGCTGGCACCTACCCAGCTCATCCCCAATGATTGGCCCTAGCTAGTGAGGATATGTCCCTCCATGTTTTCCTGACCCTCTTCCAACCTAGAGCATTAGGAAATGGAGACTCAAAGGATTGGTATTCCATGTGTCCCTGGGGAGCCCACTCTCCTTTCGTGGTAGATCTTTCATTCCTCCATCAAAGGATGGAAGGAGATCTGGTTTTAGGTGAATGTAAGGTGGCAGATTTGTGAGAGTAATGTGATTCCTCAGCTAATAGTTCCCACTCATTACTCAAAAGCTTGTGAGTGTATCTTTCATTTATTGCATGTTACTTGCATCTATTGCATACTTATAACAATCTAACCCCCTCCATTTTGCAGGTTCGGTAGATCGCTTCGAACTTTTCAAGCCGAATTGGGCGTGGTAGAGGACGTATATCGTCTCCACCTATCCTCATGCAAGTTCTAACGCCTCATCTTGAATCGAAAATTTCACAAACAATTTGGCCTAATAGCTCAAAGGGGTAAAACTTTGACCAAAATTTCCATTTATTCTTTTATAAATATAACTTACTAAAGCTCCTTTAATTGTAGAGATTTTCAAAAAGAAAAAATACCAAACACCGGATATGGCCTCGATTCTTGCTGTGACCTCCATATTTGGGAAGAGGGGACACAAACCCTCTTGTGCCGCAGCCAAGCAGGTCAAGGAAAAGGTTGAAAAGGCCATCAAGGAGGACGCTGAATTAGAGGGGCGTCCTTTATTGGAAAGTAAGGAAAAAGAGAAGGTCGCGAAATCCCCGAAGAAGAGGCGCACCTTCTCGTTGACACCTCTACTAGAGAGAAATTGATGGCAACCTCCATCCTACTTCCACCGTACCCTTGAGGCAAGAGTTGGCGAAGAAAAACAAGACCAGCGAAAGCTTTTCTGCCTGTAAGGGGGCTCCTCCCAGGTCAAACTTGCTTTGACCAAGAATAACGAGTTGGCTCCAGAAGCTCTAAACCATACTCTCCTGGAGATCTAGATACCACTTTTCACAAATACTGGACAAATCGGTGGCAAAACTTTGTGCAGTCCAGTGATGCGAAAGATCTTTTCACCACAATAGTGAGCCAAACAGGGATAGCCTTTAGGGTAGCCACAGAGGCTGAAGTACTTTTAAAAAACCTTCAGAAGAAAAATAAAGATTTTGTTGACAAGGCCTCCATGGTCAAGGAAGAGGCTAGGAAAGCAAGATCTGACACCGAGGCCATCAGGAAACAACAAGCTGAGGAGTTCATGAAACTCGCCTCTACTTTGGCAGATATTAAGAATTTGAAGAAAGAAGTTCACTTGTCGCAGAGCGAAGTTGCTTTTCTGACTAAACGAGTGGAGACTGTAGATGCACACCAACAAATTGCTGCCAAGGCCCTGGAGGTTTCAAATATAGAATGTACTTTGCTGAAGCAGCAAGTGGAAGGGCTAAATTTTAAAGTTTGTTGTTTGATCGAAGAAGTAGAGACGGCTCGAGGTGAAGCTAAGTCTGCTGGCGATGAAGCGGTAAATTGTTACATTTCCAGCTTTCACCTGATAGAAGAGTACCAACATTTCACTAAGTATTGGCGGAGGTTCAATTACACTGAAGTGGTGGAATAGATTGAGGTTTATTCTTAATTTGTCGACACGTTCGAGTTAAGATCAACATTCTTGGAAGAAGGTAAACCTCAGACCCCAGCCAACGAAAGTAGAAGGTGATGAAGAGGCTGGTGGTGAGCAAGCTGAGAATGAGACACTGGCTCCTAATGCCATCATTCCAGTTGTCGGTGGCAGCCTTTAGTAGTACCGGGTCATCTTTCTTTAGTAGGCCGCCAATTTTACTTGATATTCATTCCTCATTTCATCAAGAAAATCAAGTTTACACCTCCTCAACTTGTCATTTGTTATTTCACTGAAATGCAAGTGACGAGGAAATGGTAGGCCCACTTCAACTGGACTTATGGCATCTGCTCCGTAAGCCATAGAGAAATGAGTTTTTCCTGTAGCCGTCCTTCTAGTGGTTCGGATAGCCCACAAGACTTGAGACAGCTCATCCATCCATACCCCCTTTGAAGTATTCACCTTTCTCTTGAGTGTGTATTTGATTGTTTTGTTGACAGGTTCTACCTGCATGTTTGCCTAAGGATGGTGGGAATGAAAAATGTTTTTTTGATTCCTAACTCCTCGTATAGGTCCCTAGCCTTCTTGTTGTCGAACTGTCAACCATTATCAGATACAATCGAATGGGGGATCCCAAACCTACAAACAATATCCTTCTATAAAAACATGGATGTGTTTGATTCAATAATGTTGGAGAGGGGTTCAGCCTCTACTCACTTAGTAAAATAATCAATGGTGACAATTTCGAAACTGGCATTGCCCTTTCCTTTTGATAGAGGTCTTATGAGGTCAATTCCCCACTTGGCAAAGGGCTAAGAACTGGAAACAACGCTTAATTTGTAAAACGTTGACACTTGTTATATTTTTTGACGTACTGTTGCGCATCATTTTTTAAGGTAGGCAGTAGTATCCTTGCTTCAGTACCTTTTGTGCCAAAGCCTACCCTCCTGCATGGTTACAACAAATCGTTTCGTAAATTTCCTACAGTATGTAGGTGGCTTGTTCACCACCTATGTATCAAAGGAGGGGTAAGGAAAAACTTCGCTTGTAAAGCATATCATCTTGAAAGACAGAGTGTGTAGTTTGCCTTCTGAGCTTCTATGTTTCCTCTTTGTTAGACGACAATATTTGATCTCCAAGGTATGCTATGATAGGTTGTATCCATGGGGGTTGTCCTCAACCTACATCATTACTTCACTTTCACAAGTAGATGGATAGGAACAATGGTAAGTAGTTCAGAGTCTTTGAACTTCTTTAGGGTTCTGGGTGACCTCATTTCGATCAAGGCTTTAATCTTTTCATGATTAGCCTCTATGCCTTTTTGATTGACCATATAACTTAAGAATTTTCCCGAGATGACCCTAAATACGGACTTCAAGGGGTTCAACCTTATCCTGTACCTTCGCAGTATGCAGAAAGTCTCTCCAAGGTGCTCCACATGATCCCGTTCTCTTAAGCTTTTTACCAATATATTATCAACATATACCTCCATTGTCTTTCCAATGAGGTCTACAAACATTTTAACATATTATCAATATATACCTCCACTGTCTTTCCAATGAGGTCTGCAAACATTTTATTTACAATCCTCTGATAGGTGGCTTCACCATTTTGTAACCCCGAAAGGTATCACCTTATAACAATAAAGACCTCCGTTAGTTATAAAGGAAGTGTGCTCTTCATTGGCTGGGAATATTAGGATATTCCTCTCCACTTGCTATTATGTTTCTTAACAAGAACATGGTTGGATACCCAACTCGGATATTATGTTTCTTAACAAGAACATGGTTGGATACCCAACTCGGATACGTTGATTCTTGGATAAACCAATTGTCGTTTAGCTTCTTCACTTTATCCCTCAAGGCTTCGTACTTCTCTAGGCCGATGGCTCTTCTTTTCTGTCGATGAGTTGTAGCCTTATGATCAATTTTCAAATGATTGCAACTAACCCTTGAGTCAATGCCAATCATGTCCTCATGCTTCCAAGCAAAGAAGTCCAAATTTTGTCACAAGAAACATTTCAGTTTCTCCTTGGTCTCCATTGGCAGATCTTTTTCAACCTGTAGGAATTTAAAGGGATCCTGGGGACTTACTGGAGAACTCTCCAATTTTTCCAATTGGATTGTTTAATGCTCGCAATCGATGATGCGAGGGTTCAGCTCATCCAATTTAGCTGCTTCTTCAACACCTCGCCTTTCTTCAGGGGCTAGTATTACTTCAATATTGCCTCTTTTTCAAAGGCATCTGACATTTCGACGTCTTCTCCTTGTTCAGGGGCTTCATGCATGTTAGTGTCTATTATAATCACATTGACATCCCTATGCTCCGCCTTTTTGAGGGAGTTCAAATAGCACTCTCTTGTGCTCATCTGATCGCCTCTGATAGTGGCGATTCCATTTTCAGTAGGAAACTTCATGCATAGGTGGTGAATAGACGTATCATCCCATAACTCCTTCAATGGTGGCCTTCCTAACACCCTATGGTAGGCAGAGTAATTTTCTACCACCAAGAATTCTATGAAGTGATGGATGATCAGTGATGTTATTCACATCTCTACTGCAAGGGTAATTTTTCCCCTTGGAATGATGCTATCTCTGTGAAACCATATAGTGGGAAACTCATGGGGTCGGTTCATGATTTACTCGCATTTTGTCAAAAATTGCCCCAAAGATGATGTTCATCGAGCTTCCATTATCTACCAACATTTTTTTAAGGCCATTTTGTGCTACGACAGCCCTTACTATCGAGCGTTACAATGAGGAAAGTGCAGCCCAGTTGCATCATCTGGGTGAATATGATGGGTTGTACTCCTTTCCCAATTAGGGGTTGGCTATTGTTAACTATGAAGCTCGCTATTGGAGGGTCCCTGACCTCCATTGCATAGTTATTTTGGGTGTTCTTGGATTTCCCCGACATACTAGTCTCTAGAGATGGTATCAATTTATTGAATCAGTTTGCGGCCAGCATCAGCAGGAGGGCTCCTCCTTTGTCTTTGCCTTTGACCTTCCCTGGGTCTTTCCTCATTGTTTTCTCATCTCCGATGAGCGTCATCCCTTCTGGTGTGCCTGGCCTAAACTCTCCTAGGCTGTCGATCCTGCCTAGGAGGGGGCACATTTTCTCGCGGACGTTTGCTCCTTCTTTAGTTATCTGGTTCGGGGTACAAGGTAATATCTCTACAGTTAGTTGTGTTGGGGGTGTAAGAGTGGTGGTAGGTGCAATGGAGGGGTGTTTTACCCCTATTTCTAGGTTTGAAACTTTGCCCATATCCTTTCATCGAAACAATTGTTGGTAGAGCCATTAATGGGATATCTTCGTGACAGAGTTGACCTCCTCATAGGCCAACGCGGGTAACACATTTAATGTTGCTGCGGCCAAAGTCCGTCCTGAATTGAATGTGGTCGACATACCATCTTAGTGTTCCATCAGATGTGAGGTGGGACCTCCCCCTTACTACCTTTGAAGATGTTAGAATCGTCTGTTTGCCCTATTACAATGATCTCTCAATTCTTCATTGATAACCTCGCGCCTTATCACTTCTAGCAAGGCGCCATAACTAGTTAGGTGTTTATTTTGCATGTCCCTCCAAAAGAGAGAGTTCACGTCCAACCCTTCTCTCAGGGCTGTCAAGGCTTCTCTATCGGTCACTTGTACGCAGTTGGTCATTTAATCAGTAAAACGAGATAGAAAGCTTTTAAGTGACTCTCCTTATTCTCGCTTCATATCTTGAAGGTGCTGTATTGGCCCTTCGCCTTCCTTGCTTGTTGCAAAACGTTTGAAGAAAGCCTTCTTGAAGTCTAGCCAACTTCTAATACTTCCTACCGGAATCCTGGTATACCACACCTCAGCCGCCCCACTAAGGGTTAAGTGGAATGCTCAACATTTTACTGTAGGGGTTGAACTCGTTAAGCTCATGTGAGTTTTGAAACTGTTGAGGTACTTTGCAAGGTCTCCTTTTCCATTGTATTTGAGGATTTTTGGGAGCGTGAAGTGACTTGGAACAGGGGCTGATTCCTTGAAAGAAGGACAAATTATCATCATCATCGAGGTCGTAGGGCTTCTATGGTTCATCAGGATCTTCATCTCTTTGGGCTTGAGGCTTTCGAGGCAGTTGGGACGGCCCTGTCTGATTCCTGGCCTCTTTTGCCCTCCTATCGTGCGTATTCCTAGGTGGATTCTGAGGCATATTGCCATGGATGGATTCATTTTGCCTTTCAAACTGGGGTCCTTGTGGCCTATTTCTAGATACAAAGGAAGGCTGAGCCTGCCTATTTCTAGGCATTCATAGGCTTAACTGGTCGAAGATGATTGTAGATTTCTAAAGCATGCTTTCCTTTTCATAATTTGGCAGGAAGTTGAATAGGACCTCGTTAGGTTGGTTAGTGGCATAGTTGGTGGAGATGTCAACTCTAACCTCTCTCTCTTTAGGGGCTTCCTCCTAGGCATATTGTTGATAGGCCATTTAGTTTTGAACTTCCTCCTCGTGATAGTAATTTCTCAGTAGGATTTAGGGAGGATCAAGAAGCTGAACGTGTTTCCTTGAGCTACATATAGGGACAGATGATGCTCTCTAGTTTTGCATGTTCCTTAGTAGCTCTTGCATGGCAATGTTCTATTGGGTGATACTTCTCATATTAGTAGCCATTTCGGCTACTTCCCTAGTGAGTCTGGCTACTATCCTGGATCCACCTCTAGATCTGCCTTATTGATACTGTTAATGAGGTCGGGGACGGACTGTTGGAGCGAAATGCAAGGGTTTCTCCTCTTTCGGGTGTTCCCTGGCTATCTGAGACCCTGATTCTCCATTATTGGAGCTCATGATAACATTGACTTTCTTTTGAATCAAATAATATTCATTTCTCAAGGAATATACCAAGTTTCCACAAACTATTTTCCTTGGGCTTTTCGAGTGTTCTTTCTCCAAGAACAAACCCTATTTCTTCCAATAATTTTTTCCATAGGTTTTTCGTGGCTACATATATCATTTCTCATAGACGACGCGAATCAGTTGACCCCCTTTTTGTAACAATTACTTGGATAACAGATGTTGGGTCCACGTAAGCAAATTCCTATACGTTTTGATCAGAGATTCAGGTGAGATATGATGATTTTTATAGACGTGAGAAATACTTTACGACACTGACAAAAATGTTCGAGGACCAACAATATGATTAAAAATGATTGCATATTAACAAAACTTTCATACACAACTCAACCAAAAGTGAAGTAATTGAACTCAAGCAAATAAATACAAAATAAGCTAAAAGGGAAAATTTAGTGTGGTTGCAAGTGTAAAATGTTGCCTTCAAATGGTATGAGATGTAAGCTTTTATACAGTTCTGGCCGAAGTGACAGCGTTGGATAACCACCACGTGACCTCATCTTCCAAGTCGAAGCATTGCATCACTCAGTGTGCTACACATTTAATACATTGACAATGAATCAACCACCATATACCCTAGGCTAACAATACTAACATTTATCACTATAAACGTTACATCAATCAGTCTTAAAGATTGCATACGAATCCTCTAAAGGACGACAAGGGCTTCAACGTCGGGAAGCTTCGTATTGGAAGTCTTCGGTGTGAGGAACTTCGGCTTCTTTGAGGACTTCGGTCTCTTTGACATCTTTATTTTGATCAAGTGAGTCTAAGTCAACTTAACCAGGTCTGACTTACATCTCGAGGAGGACTACGAAATGGTATTTTGATTAGAGCCTCGATACGAGGTGTAAGAAATATATTCCCAAAACTCACATTGAAAAGAACAAGTGAACTAAACAAAAAGAAAATCCGAATAATCGTGAAGCTACCATTCTTCTTTTCAAGGATTAGATGGTACAAAGTTCACATATATCCCTTCTCTGAAGATAAGCTCGCTTATAAAATCCCATAAAATGAACAAGAAAAAAATTGATAACTGTTGAAGTTGTTCTCATCTCAATAAGCATTCATAATTTCATCCAACTGTACCGATCATTTCAATAGTTACAGATAAATAAGAAATAATCCAATGACGTGCCACCAGTAAAAAAATTATTCGTATATTTCGTACACTACTTATAAATTTTTTTGATTATTTATTTATTTATTTTTTCGCTGTACAAAGATTCATCAAATGCAGGTGATATTATGCAATGCAAGCCTCAAGAGATGATTTGGCAAGCCACCACAAGGCTTGATCATTTCGCTTTAAGACTAGAAACGTTTCCACCTTCTCGAATTCATCAACCTCCACATCTTCACAGAATCCAATCATTGCAAGAATGTCCATGGCAGCTGCATAAACAGGTATATATTGCTAATAAAGCTATAGCCCTCGTACGAATAAAATGTAACCCTTCTCTTATAGAAAGAAAAAGTTGAGAATATAGTACACGAAAAGACAACAAATTCTACATCCAAACCTAGTCTACTTGTATCAATACGTAAAATACCGTAAATGCTTCTAGACGCCTAAATATTTTTAGTGGAACCCTCTCTAATCATAGTACCCTTCAAACTCTAAATGCGGAGAGACAGTGTTTTCACTTAAATTTTTTTAATTGTTGTGGGAGTTGGGGGCTTGGGATCAAGTAGAGACTAAAGAGCAATGTGGAAAAAACTACTTAATAATACATTTTCGTATTCCAAGTCAATTAGTTCATCCAATGACAAACCACATCAATGTAACATGTATATAAAACATCCTGTTCGATTTAGCTAAAAAAAGTAATAAAAATCTAAGTCAAAGATAATAATTAATTTTAATAATACATTTCATGGAACACACAACTTTTATCTACTTTTCAATCATACATTTCATCAACTTCTATCATAATCTCCTAAAAATCTGATTTTTAGCTAAACCGAACAGGGGCTAGAGGTAAAAATAAAAAACAACTGAATTTTTACCTTTGTAATTAATAATGTTCCTTTGTATTGTAGCATTAGACTGCAGCATATCATCCAAAACAACCAAGATTTAAGTTAAAACGGTAATCATCCAATGTTAGTATGAAATTTTTATGATTACTGTACATAATCTAAACCTATCTTCCGTAGTTTTTGAATTTCATTTCATCTGGATGTTCAATCACATTACTGCATGAAACAACAACTCTATTAGAAGTTGGAGGTTCAACATCTAAGAGATTAATGAAAATGATTATTTGAATTTCAGTGCTTACCATATTATCTTGAACAGAGTTTTCAGAGCAATCATGCCACCTGAGGGTTCTACTTCACGTCTGAGAATCTCAATTGCATTTTGTAGACGACCACAAATAACAGTAATAGGGCCTTGGATTCTCTGCAGTTCCTGGTAATCTAGATCAGGCTTATCGGTTTGACTTCTTGAAACTCCCTCCTGAGCTACCATAATATCATTTCAATCAGGCTGTGTCGACCTGATTTCTTCCCTGTGAGAATCATCTGGATCAGGCTCCCCGGGAGCCTTCACATAACTAGGTAAATCCACGCTTTACCGTGTAACAAAGTCCATTAGATCAATTCTCTCAGAATTTTCAAATTTCATGTAACTATGTCTCACTCCAAAATTTTCGAAATCAGGTTCCATAAGTAACTGATGGCCCAGGTGTAGTTTCATCCATAAAATAGCCGTCAGAATCAAGTTCATTCAGTATGGCATTTTTTCTGCAAAAGAATCAATTTCCATGGCTTCATCACCTTCACTATCACCAGCATCTGAAACATTAATGCTTTCCTGCACAGTCTATCACGATATCTTGTTAATTCTCCCTCTGGTTGTTAAACAATGTTTTTAACAAATGAAAGTTAGCTCCTGTTTGGTGGCCATTTTTTGGAAAAATATTGTTTTGAATAGTGAATTTTTGAAGATGCGTGGTTAAAAGATATGAAAAAATTTAGGTTTACATATAGAATATTTTATTGTGTAGATGTGTGGTTGAAAATATTAATGTAGAAAAAAGAATTTTGAAAGAATGAGAGACAAACATGGGCTTATTAATGTTCCAAGTACCTCAGGAGATCTCAAAAGCGACATAGATGTGTTTGCTAAACGTTTATAAGGAGCAGTCACCGAAGATATGCGAGCATTAGGAATAATAAATGCATGCCCTCCAAGCTTTTGTGATGTACTCACGTTATTATTAATGGCAAGCTCCTGTTCATATTGTTGCAAATTTCTAACTCTGCTCAAGGTGTGGCTGCTTGATTTAGTCCAATCAATAACAGCAGCTTCCTTGTTAAGCTGTCCAGGGCAGATGTTAACGCGAAACATATTGGTCAAATATATTCTAAGCAGTGGTGTCTCAGAGAAGATAAATAGGTTCAGTCACATCCTATGTTGCTTGGACTCCAGCGCAGGTGCCCGATATAGGTACATATCTAGGATTCAAATCCTTTTTCTTCTAAAACCTAGGATATGGGAACATGATTAAAAATGATCCAATATTTGGCCTTTGTATGATGGAGCTTTTTCGAATAGTCACTTATATTTTGGTTTTGTAGGTCCCAACTTCTATGACAGCTTGATGCATGTGCTTGATAGTCAATGAAATACTAGAAAATATCCTGTTTTGAATCTTTTGGGAAAACCATGATGAGGACAACTGTAACATCCCGAAATTTTCTAGCAAAGATTTTAATATTAGAAAGTAATTAAAAATTTTAGGAACTTAATTGAATTAATAGTATAAATGTTATAGAAATTAAAATAAAAATAGAACTATGATAATTAGAAGTGCAATTTTATAAAAATGGGGGTAATTGCATATTTATCCAAGAATCAAACGTGCAATTTTATAATGAAATGAGATATTTGCATATTTACCCTAAGGGTTAAAAGTACAATTTGAGAAATTGCACATTAACCCTTATCATCACATATAAATAGGGGATGAATGTAGAAGTGGGACATACCTCCATTTCATTCTTTAGTTACTTCAAATTTTTTTTTTTTTCATTTCACCTTTTTACCATCTTTTTCCCAAATCCCTTTCACACAATCTTTGATAATGTAAGCTAAGCCTATGTTTGACACCCATCTATTTCTTATTCTATTTCTCATTTTTTTTTTCTCTTTCTTCATTTCAACCACGCATTCTATCAATAAAATAATATTACACATAAACCCAAAAATTCTCCTTACTTTTTAACCACACAATCTTCTATCAATCATTATTCCAAAAATAATTTTGAAATAAAATGGGTGTAAAACAACCCCTAAGTAAACTAAACTCATTTTTTTTCTTGAAATAACTTATAAATTTTTAAAACTTTTAGAGTTAAGAATTTGAAATAGAGATATTATAATTCACCATCCTTGATTTAATTAATTAAATTTAACTCTAATATTATCTTCCTTCAATTATTAAAGAACCCTAACACAAGAATTTTAATTCCTACTCAT
>CADEPD010014755.1:0-12901 GCA_902829195.1 Fraxinus dipetala
TTTTTTGGTACTTAACTTATTACAAATATTCATTAAAAGAGAAATATATTTTGAGAATATTTTTGAACTTATATTACATTTATTTCTTCTTCATGTTCTTATTGAAAAACTTTGATTGATTGAATCAAATTTCTAATTATTATATATATCAAAGTTTTGTCTCTAACACTTGAGTTATCATTTATTGTTATTCATTGAAGTGTTAGCCTCTCTTAGTACTTAGATTATTTGTATTATTTATCAAGAGAGGAATTTCATTATAAAATCACTTTGATAAAGTGTGGGTAGTGCTGAAGTTCCATAAAGATCAACATTGTATAAAGATCGATTTTCCTTGTTGTAAGTCACCATGTGGATCATATTGAGGTCACATAAAACTCAATAACATAGGTCATATTGAGGTGTCATTAAAGCTCAATAATGGGTCGTGTTGAGGTCCCGTGAAACTCAACATTATATAAGGATTGATACTCCTTGTTTGTAAGTTACCGGAAGTATTGAAAAGGCTTGGATTGCACCATAATCAATCAACATAGTGAAAATGCCTTGTTCGTGCTGGAGAAATTGGTAACGGAAGACGTAGATCATTACTTTGGATCGAACCTCCACAATTACGTCATTTGCATCATCTCCCCCTTTTACTTATCACTTTCATATTTGCGTTTATTATTTGAATTGATCTATTTAGTCTTTACTTGTTTGAATTTAGATTAATTCTTTGAAAAAGTTTTTATAAACCAATTCACCCCCCTCTTGATTAGTTATCCTGGGGCTATCAAGATGACTTTTGCAATAACTTAAACAATATAACTTGTAATAAGGTTCATGACTTAGCCAATATAACTTGCAAGTGAAATTAAAGTAAATATAATGTCCTCCAAAAGTAAATTATAACATGCAAGTATTGGGACCTCCATAAGGTATATATTTTTCCAACAGTTATAACATGACTAATCTTCAAACACGTTCAGCTTTAATGTTATTTTCACTCTCATGACGTTCAACTTCATTACGGGAAACTCGTGCTTCACGCCTCAGAATATCAATGAGGTAACCCCCTTTGGGATCCGATCCTCTTTTCTGAGGCACCCATGCTTTCCTATATTATGGATAGTTCATCCATGTAGGCTTCCCCAATGACGTTCAGCTTCATCATGGGGAAAACATCACTGGGGGCTTGTGTTGTACGCCTAGGAGAATCAATGAGGTAATCCCTTTTGGGATCCGATCATCTTCTCTGAGGTACCTACGCTTTCTTACATAATAGATGGTTGATCTATGTAGGGTCTTTCCCCATGACGTTCAACTTCATCATGGGGGCTTGTGTTGTACGCCCTGGAGAACGAATGAGGTAATCCCTTTTGGGATCTAATCATCTTCTCCGATGCGCCTACGTTTCCCTACATAGTGAAAGTTCATCCATGTAAGAAATTCTCTCCTGACATTCAACTTCGTCAAGGGAGGCTTGTCATGTATATCTCGGATAGCAAATGAGGTGATCTCTTTTAGGATCCGATCTTCTTCTCTGAGGCACCAACGCTTCCCTACATGGTGGATGGTTCATCTATACAGAGACTTCTCCATGCCGTTCAACTTCATCATGGGAGGCTTATGTTATACGGCTCGGAGAGCCAATGACATAATTCCTTTTAGGATCTAACCCTCTTCTCCGAGGCGCACATGTTTTCCTATATGGAGGATGGCTCATCCATGTTGTGGCTTCTCCCAAGACGTTCAACTTCTTCATGGGAGGCTTGTATTGTAAGCCTTGGAGATCCAATGAGGTAATCCCTTTTGGGATTAGATCTTCTTCTTCAAGGCACTTATACTTCCCTATATGGTGGATGATTCATCCATATAGGGGCTTTTCCTATGAAGTTCAGTTTCGTCATGGTAGGCTTGTGTTGTATGCCTCGAAGAATCAATGAGGTAATCCCTTTTGGGATCCAATCATTTTCTCCGAGGTGCCCATGCTTTCCTACATGGTAAATGATTAATCCGTGTAGGGGCTTCTCCCATGAAGCTCAGTTTCGTGATGGGAGGCTTGTGCTGTACTTCTCGGAGAGACAATAAGGTAATTTCTTTCAGGATCCAATCCTCTTCTCCAAGGCACCCATGCTTTCCTGCATGGGAGATGGTTCATCTATGTAGGGGCTTCTCCCATGACGTTCAACTTCCTCATGGGAGGCTTGTGGTGTACGCCTTGGAAAGCCAATGAAGTAATCTCTTTTAGGATTTGATCATCTTCTCTGAGGTACGCATGCTTCCCTATATGGTGGATGGTCCATGGGGCTTTTCCCATGAAGCTCAGTTTTGTCATGGGAGGTCTATATTGTAAATCTCGAAGAGCCAATGAGGTAATCCTCTTCTGGGATACAATCTTCTTTTTCGAGACGTCCACGCTTTCCTACATGGTGGATGATTAATCCATGTTGAGATTTCTTACATGACATTCAGCCTCATCATAGGAGGTTTGTACTTTAGATGTATTAGACGAAACTTACTTTTATTGAATCATTTTAAGATATTTACAATGGCTGTGAAGGTTTCTTTACCCGCAAAACCCATTTACTAGTAATATATTCTAAAATGCTCTATGTTCCATGGGTGAGGCTGTATTTTTCCATCCAAGTCTTCTATCCAATAAGCATTAGGTCGTAACTTTTCTTTGATCTGATACGATCATTCCCAATTTGGACCCAAAGTGCCTATCCCCGGTTCCTTGGAAGATAGGATAATTCTTTGAAACACGAGGTTGTTTATCTGGAAAGATCTTTTCTTAACTTTTGCATTATAGTAACGGGTCATCTTCCTTTGTTATGCAACTAGCTTTACTAGGGATTAATTTCTCCTTTCATCGAGAAAATCAAGCTCACATCTCCTCAACTCTTCATTGGATATTTCGTTGAATTGCAATCGACGGGAGAAGATAACCTCGACTTCCACCGAGCTCATTGCTTCTGCACCTTAGTCCATCGAGAACGGGGTCTCTCCATTTGGGGTTCGGCTTGTAGTCGGGATTGCCTACAGTATTTGTGGTAGTTCATCGACCCAAGCTCCCTTCAAGGTGTCAAGTTTTCTTTTCAAAGTATATTTTATGGTTTTGTTTAAGGCCTCTACTTGTCCATTTGCTTGGGTAGTAAGGTGTTGAAAAATGCTTCTTGATCCCAAGTTCCTCACACATGTCCCTAACTTTTTTGTTATCAAACTATTGCCCATTATTTGAGACAATTGAACGGGAAATTCCAAACCAGCATATTATGTTCTTCCACAAGAACTTAGAAGTGTTGGTTACGATGATCTTGGCCAAAGGTTCGACTTCAACCCATTTTGTGAAGTAATCAATGGCAACTATATCAAAGTTTGCAATACATCTACCCTTGGGTAAATGGTCTATAAGATCAATCTCCTATTTAGCTTTTGGGAGAGTTTTCTCTGTATAAGAGATAAGCGTTGATATTTATCACATTTTTGTACAAATTTGATCGCATCTTTTTTAAAGTGGGCCAATAATACCCTTTCTGTAGTACTTTTTGTGCCAGTTCGAGTCGTCCAGTGTGATTACTGCAAAAGCCCTCATGAATTTCACGAAGAATGTGGGTGGTTCTTCATCCCCAACACATCGAATGAAGGGCAAAGAAGAGCTTATTTTGTAGAGCACATCATACTGGAATACAAAGTGAGTTGCTCTTCTCCTAAGTTTATAAGATTCATCTTTGTTGCTGGGGATGATTTAATCTTTAAGAAAAGCCACTGTAGGTTGCATCCATGTAGGCATTCCTTCTACCCACATTATCTCTTTTCCTTTAGCAGTGGAAGGATCTGAGAGGTGTTCAATCGGCACAATTGTTAGTAGTTTCAAATCTTTACTACTATTTAGCTTGGACAAGGCATTGACGTGGGCGTTTTCAACACATGGAATTTGAGCTAACTCTAATTTATCAAAAGATAGGAGTAAATCCATCACCAGTTTGAGGTACGCGACCATGCTCTTGTCTCTAAGTGTTAAGTTGCCATTTACCTAGCTAACTATCAATTGGGAATCATTGTTGATGAGCAACCTCTTTACTTACATTTCTTTAGATAATCTTAAGCTGGCCAGTAGTATCTCATATTCCACCACAATGTTGGTAGCCTTGAACCCGAACCACACTGCACAGTTGAGCTTGTGTCCCTTAGGGCTAATTAGAACCATACATACTCATGAGCATGTGTCCCCAGACGAATCATCCATGAACAAGATCCATGTAAGAGGTTCCACGGGCTCCATTACTTCGTCCATCTCCGGGACGTTAGCAAATTCTGCTACGAAGTCCTCGAAGGTCTGACCTTTGATAGTGGTTCTCATTTTGAAAATAATGTCAAACTCACTGAGTTCAACCATCCATTTTAATAACCTTCTCGAAAAGTCGGGGTTTTTGAAGCACTTGCTTGAGCAGGAAGTTGGTCAACATAAGTATCGTGTGACCTTGGAAGTATGGCCTCGACTTTCTAGATGCAGTAATCAGGGCTAGAGTTAACTTTTCCATATCAAGGTAGCGGGTTTCAGCAACTAAAATTGTCTTACTCACATAATAGACAGGTAACTGGAGGGTATCTTCTTCTCTTATGAAAACTGCGCTAATGACTTCATTAGAAATGGCTAAATAGAGTTGGAAAGCCTCCCCATACTTGGATTTTGAGAGAATAGGACCTATCCTATGAGCTTTTTCAGCAACTGAAAGCTCTCTTCACACTCCTCCATCCATTGAAACTTTTACCTCTTTCTTAAATAATGGGAGGCAATTGTCGGTGGACTTCGAGACGAAACGGTTTAAAGTTGCCACACGCCCAGTCAAGCTTTTCACTTCCTTTGATTTTTTAGGAAGCCTCATCTCTACCAAAGCTTGAATTTTTCTAGATTCACCTCTATACCCTTTTGGTTAACCATACATCCTAGGAATTTGCCTGGGCCAACACCAAATGCACACTTGAGGGGTTTCAACCTTATTCTGTACCTTCGTAGAATTTGGAAAGTTTCATCTAAGTGCCTTACATGGTCATCCGCCTTCGAGGTTTTCATATGCATGGTATCCACATAGACCTCCATGTTTTACCAATGAGACTGCCAAAAATTTTGTTAACGAGCCTTAGGTACGTTGCATCAGCATTTTTTAGCCCGAAGGGCATCATCTTGTAACAATAAACACATCTATCAGTGATGAAAGCGGTGTTTTTCTCGTCCGTCGGATGTATGGGGATTTGATTATAGCCTGAATAGACATCCATAAGGCTCAAAAGCTCGTGTCCAGCAATGGAGTCCACAAGTTGGCCTATTCTTGAAAGGGAAAAACTATCCTTTGGACAAGCCAGGTTAAGGTTGGAGAAATCTATGCACACCCTATATTTACCATTATTTTTCTTGACCAAGACTGGGTTTGAGACCCATTTTCGGGTAAATGGCCTATCCAATGAAGCCATTCTTTATCAGCTTTTACACTTCCTCCCTTAGAACCTCATATCGTTCCGGGTTGAGGACCCTTTTCTTCTATCTATGCAAGGCAACTTTAGGACCAATTTTTAAGTGGTGACAACTGACCTTCGGATCAATGCCTAACATATCATCATGCCTTCATGCAAAGACATTAAGATTTTTACATAGAAAATCTTTGAGTCTCTCTTTGTTATCCGATGGTAGGTTTTTTCCTACCTACAATGCCTTGGTGGGGTTTTGAGGATCCACAAGGAAGCTTTCTAGCTCCTCCATCGGTGTTGCTTGGGATTCAGAATCAACAATACGAGGGTATAATTTGTCAATCATGACCACCCACTTAAGGGCATCCATCATCTCGACATCTTCTTGACTGGATTTTTGGTCTCTTAGGGCATCTATCATATCAGCATCCATTAGCACCACGGTAACATCCCTGGGTTCAACTTTTCTTATTGAGTTCAGATAGCATTCCCTAGCTCCTTTATGTTCAACCCCAACTTTGGCAATCCTATGTTCAATAGGGAACTTTATACATAGGTAGTGAATGGAGGTGACGACCCATAAGTCTTTTAAGGTAGGTCTACCTAGTACCCCATGGTAGGCTGATGCTATCACCAATGAAGCCATACAATGGGGTTGTGATTGGGGTTAATTCGTGATCAACGATCATCTTGTCAAATGTAGCCCCAAAAAGGATGTTGATGAAGCTATCATTATCAACCAACATCCATTGTAACCCATTATGAGCCACAATGACCCTCACCATAAGGGCTTCACAATGATAGAAGTGTACGCCCTCGGCATCTTCTTAAGTAAAGGCAATGGGTGGTAATTGCCTTCGAGAATTACTATTCACTATGTGCTAGTCATTGGCTTCTCTAACGTAGTTCATTTATGAGTTCCTCAGGGTCCTCCAAAAATCATATCGATTTCATGGATATGAGTGTTTTCCACATTGGCTGAGAATTTCTACATTTTTGTTGTGCCTTCCTAAGCCTTTCTCTATCACGGTCCCTCTGCCTTGGGGATGGCCTTCCGACTGAAGGATCTAGCCTCTTCACACTTAGGCCTTTGATCCTGCCTATGCAGGGCATGTCCCTATGATGGCGATCATTTCTTTGGTTGTTATGTATGCCCACTTGCCTAGGGTGTTCGGCCTATTCCTTGATTTTGAACCCCGCCTTCGATCTCTTCAACTTCCTCTTTGAGGGGCCCGTTGTCTGGATGTTTGTCTGATATTGGTTTCAAGGGTCACTTTCTCGTAGGCCAACATGGACTCCACATTCAACATGGATGTGGCAAGTGCTTACCTAGAATTAGGAACTTCATTACCAACCTGATTCCATTGGTGATCAATTAGGTAAGAGGTGGGTCATCTCTCATGCTGTCTCTACGAAGGTTGAAGGCCTCTACTGGCTCTATTTCGACGATCGATTAAATCCTCGTTGATGATTTCACATTTCATCATTTCTGACATGAGCATTTTTCAGTTCTTGTGAAAAAGATAAATTTTCGTCATCGTCATCAAGTTCATAAGATCTTTGGGGTTCATCTAAATCTTTCTCTTGATCAACTGGATACCTGGTAGATGGTGAGATGGCCTAGCCTGATCCCTTACCATCTCCTCCCTCCCGTGGTGCCTATTTCTAGGCGAGACAGCACCCGGAGCATGTTTTTGCCTTTTCTCTAATGGATGATACGTAGGAGGTGGCAGTTGTGACCTGTTCCAAGGTATATGAGGTGATTGGGATGGCCTGTGCCAAATTTTTGTGGGGCTGATTTTGTCAAACACACTAACAGACTTTTGTGGCATGGGCTCTGGCTCGTATTTGGGAGGAAAATTATCCTCCATGTCAACATGGACTTTGGTGGGTCTGCCAGAAGCATAGTTTGAGAAAATATCAATGCTACTTTCTTTTCAAGGGAGATAACTTCCCTAGCCTGCTTGGGAAGTGGGACCATCTGATTTTGGACTTTATCCTTATGTGGATAGTATCCTTACGGTGTGAAAGGAGGGATTGAAGGTTCTCTCTGGCCTTGTATCTACATGAGTAGTTTTGCATGGACATGTTTTGGTGGGTGGTATTTATCATGTTGGCACCCATGGTGGCTATCTCCCGGGTGGGTTGAGCAACTACCCTTATCCCACCATGCATGTGGTGGTGGTGGGGTCGGCACCGACCTGTTGGGGCCGCTACTCGTAGAGCTTCTTTATTAGGGTTTTCTTTTACCCTCTTGGGAGAGATATCACTATTTGAACTCATCTTTCCTTAACTAAACTGTCAATTTTTTTTTTCAATTTTTAGGGCTTCCTCTTGTTCATTTTCAAGAACAAATCCTTTTTCAAGGGGAATGCCTAGCTATCCCTCGGTAAACTTTTTCCACGGGAATGTTTATGGTTATAGTGATGTTTCTCATAGACGGCGTCGATCTGTGGATCTCATTCTTTGCACCGTAGACGTGGACAACAAATATCGAGCCACTCTTGTTCTCTCAAACTAATTCCAACATGTATGGAACGATTGTTAATTGACAACAAAATAGGGTTTGGACGTGGGAGAAGCTTGATAACACGAGACAAAAATGTTTAAATTTCGACGAAATATATGAGATAAATAACATGATAATGAACGACCAACTAAGAGCCAAACTCACAATCAAGATTGTTGACCTCAAACACTAAAAACCTAATATTAATCAGAAAGGAAAATAATATATGGCTTGTAGTCAATATCTTTGCATTATTCTCAAATGACACAAATGGGAGATATTTATAGTGTTACATGTAAATTAGTAAATATTGGATGAGAGGACACGTGGCTTCATCTCCTTTACCGAAGCATCAATTTTGACTCCACTAGCCTATGACGCATTAAATGTTCACAAAAAGAGGTGGCCACCCCATACCCTATGCTAACAAGATGGCCTTTTTACTCATTACAACAGTCCAATTAATCATTTTTAAAGGATTTCATAAATTCAAGATCTTCAAATGTGGATTATCACCAACCTTAGTTGAGTCTCGGATTCTACTTTGTTGGACATCGCAAGTTTGGTAAAGAAGCTTTGTTTGGACTTCAAATTTGTCTTTATTATAGGGGCTTTTGAAGGGGTCAACTTCATGAGTTTCTTTGGTATGAGTGAGTTTCAATGGGTCGGATTGTCTGGACTCTAGTAGATCCCACTTCACGTCGGATGCCACATGGCTTCGACGGAAGGTGCTTTAGTGGGTCGGCTGAGCCACGTGGAAGCCTAGGTGGCAAAGCATAACATAGATTGTTTGAGAACCTGAGGTCATAATTTTGAATAACTATGAACATTAGGTTGAATTATTGACTGTGTCAAACACTCAAACTTTAAGTTTCAGACGAGATAGCAAGCAATGGGGATTGTGCTTGACAATATTTCTCAAATCACAAATTTGAATGAATTTTAGAATAAAAAAATGTAAAAACAAACAAGAAGCTGTGGATTTGTTACCTAGACGAAAGAAAAATCAAAAAATTATCACAAGCAAAGGAAATCCGAAAATATGAATGACGGTCTGGACCTCTCCATAGACCATAGTGTCGATTCTTCTCTTTTTGCAGGGTTTAGGGTAAAATCCAAAAGCAAATGACAAGTCACATAAAGAAGTGGGAGAAAATGGACTTGGTCACTTGGACAAGTGAAAGAGCAACAAATGGGCTTGTGCAAATGGGCTTGGCAATGGACAAGGTCTGGTTAATTTATAGATTAAAAAAAAGGCTTGGCAATGGACAAGGTTTTGTAGGGTCACTTGACCCATCATGACCCCATGTGGGTCCGTCCACTGTGCCTAAGACCAATGTTGGATGGGTTAGGTAGTACATCACCTGATGGATTTTTATGAGCTTGACGAATTGTATTAAGTACATTTTGACCTACAACAGAGTACTTAGAAATATCATATGTATGACTTTTTTTGATTTTGAGATGATTGTTCGACTTGTTCACTTAGGTGGAGAATAAGAGTTTTAAGTTCAGATAAATAAGATTTCATTGACATTATGTCAATTGAGAGATTGGTGACCTGTTGTGAGAGGGCATCATGTGATTGTTCAAGGTCATTTAGCATCATTTTTACTTATTAGGAGTAGTTGATTATTTGGTTAGGATAGCAATATAGTTATTTATTACTAGATTTCTCACTTTTTTCATAGTATTATTATATTCTTTTGTATTTATTTTTTTGTTGTTACCTGCTTTTTTATATATTTTTTTTAATTATCCTCTTCTTTTTAATAGAAATAAAACTAACAACTATTTAAAAAGCAAAAAATACTTACTAGATTTACGATAGCAATGATGATTGCGACAGCGTTTGATACACTTATTGTGGGATAGTAGCAAAATGGAGAGTACTGTAGTGTCGAGAAAAGATTTGGATGTTGGAGCTAATGCAGAAGATGCTTGTGGATTCTGACAAGAGGTAGAAATATGAGGTGAGGGCAGGAGGTAGATCTAGTAGTGATAGCGGTGACACGGGTAGTTGTGGCAACGGTAGAAGATGTTTTCTCTTTGAATCAGTAGCGGTGAAAGTATGGCGTGGGTTGGTGTTTGAATGATTGTGGAGTCGAGTGACAGAAGAAGATAGGTCGGACAATTGGGTTGGTCGTGAGGATGACTTGTGGTGGGCTGTGGGCTATGGCGCTAAGGCAGTGGCCAATGTCAGAAATAGTTTGCCCTTGTTTGACAATTATCATTTGGGAAAAACAATGGTTTGAATAGTAATTTTAAGAGAATGTTTGGTTAAAAAATAGGAAAATATTTTGAGTTTACTTGCAAAATATTATATTGTGTGAATATATGGTTGAAAATGAGTATGTAGAAAAAAATTCAAATAATGATTATTAAACAGGGGGTTAGTGTGTGTAGAGGAGAAAGGACACTATATGTTGGGGTTAAAGTAGTGGGTTTTAGGTCCAATTGGCCTTGATGGGCTATCTGGTTATGGTTTATAGGTTTTTTATTTGGCTCGGTGTTTTACTTTAAGCTTTGTAAGTTGTGGGTCTATCAGGTTTTAGGCATGTTGGATTGTTGGGTGGGTTATGTTTACAGATATTTGATGGGTTGTGTATTTAGAAATTTGATGGGCTGAATATACTATTGTTCGTTTTTGCTGGGCATTATTGGTCAGTGACAAAGAGACTTTGTGACAATGGTAAACAACGTAATGAACATACTTTTAACTTTTTTTAATACAAAACTAATAACAACCACTACAAAATAGAAAACAAATCGTGTATTCTATTATTACGTTTTCATTTTCCAACTAATATGAACTGTTAGAATTTGGACGTGATTCGAATTCTTTGTTGAAGAGAATTGTAAGGCATAATTAAAGTGCACATTAATTATAATCTTATTTGGAATGCAATTATGAAATTCTATTCAAGTTTACTTGGCAAATTCTAATTGAAGTTCTATTTGGAAGCCTATTGAGAGTAAGAATTTGTGTTGGACTTGAATAAGAGTTTGGAATAAAGAAAACATCATTGGAAGGAGTTTGGGTCGGAGGTAAGGCACCTAGGCTTCGACAGTTGTAAATTTCGATTACAAGTCGGGCCCTAGTGCTGCGGCGCCACTTGTTATGCCTCCCTATGATGTTTTAGTCTCTTTTTTCATTTTGAACTCCGTTTTTGGTATTCTACTTTAACTACAACTCTACATAATGGTTTTAACATCTTCTAATTGTTCTCTATATATAGTAGCTCTTCATTATGATTTAGAAGAAGTTAGAAATATTGTAAATACATAATCTTTATATTCTTTCTCCATATTATAATAAAATTTCATTCTCCACAAATTATATTATTCTTGTATTCCTGTGATCAATTATTTCATATTGTAGCTTAATCTTTTATTTTTTCACAACAAATTGGTATTAGAGCATTCCAATCCACAAGACTTGGTATCAGAGCTTTTGGTGGTGAAATTCTAGGAAAGATTAAGGTTTTTCGTGATGGCAACAATGAAGTATGATATTCCACTATTAGATAGCAATACAAAATTTTCTTTATGGTAGGTAAAGATGCGAGCAGTACTCGGTCAAATGGATTTAAACGACGCGTTGTTAGGATTTGACAAGATGTCCACAACTTAGACTAAGGAGGAGAAATAACAAAGGTATCGAAAGGCCCTATCTCAAATATATCTTCATCTTTCAAATAATATTCTTCAGGACATTTTGAAGAAGAAGTTAGTCGTTGTTTTATGGTTACAATTGGAGCAATTATGCATGACAAAGAGTCTTAATAGAAAAATGTATCTGAAGCAACGTTTATATTCCCATCGTATGAAAGAATGTACAAGTCTTGAGGATCACCTAGCTGCTTTTAAAGAAATCGTCACTAATCTGGAGACCTTGGAGGTCAAATATGATGAAGAAGACTTGGGATTGATTTTATAGTGTTCATTGCTCACTTCATACATATCTTTTAGAGACACGATTCTATATAGTCATGATACTCTCACCATCAAAGAAGTCTACGATGCTCAGCATAGAAAAATCCATTTATATATCTTGTAGGGTAATACAGAATTTTCGAATAATCAGCATATTTTAAGAACTTGAGTGGATTTAGAGTTGGCTTCTGTACCATTGGAGTCTAATTTGGGGTCTTCATTTAAGAATACATCTCAGTTGAATTTTGAAGATATGAGATAAATCTATCTTGCCACTATCGATGTTGTCATCGTATTCACTTGCTATAATAAACCCATTTTTTGCCATAAGATTCATGTTGGGTTTTGTGACCAAAATCTGGTCCAAATTATGTCTAGGGTTTCGCGTTTTGGAGTATTGGGCTTGAAGATGTCAAAATAGGGTCCAGAAGGAAAAACGATGGATTGACAGCCCTTGACGATCACTTGACTCATGCTCGAGCGAGAGGAATAGAAACCCGGTCACCCGTTTCTTGCTTGAGCTTCACTCGAGTGACGGGCTGCTGATTTGTTCCTTTAGTTTTCGAATTTTACACTATTTTTGACCTAGTTTCCTTGTTTTAAGGTTTTGGACGGTTTTCCTATAAATACTTGGCTCTTCATTCAGATTATTAGACCTTTAGTTGCATAATTGTATTTTCTTTCCATTAGTTGTCAATAAAATATTGATTTCTCTGTCAATTCTCTTCTTCTTATTTGCTTTATTTTAATCTTATTTTTCTTTGTGCGATCTATACTTCATATCGTGCCATATCATCTGATCAAATTCCTAACAAGTGGTATCAGAGCTAAGGTTCAACAATTCCACAGAGCAAGGATTTGATGTTTTCGAGATTTTTTGTTAACGATGGCTACTATGAAGTATGATAGTCCGTTGTTGGATCGCAGTACAAGATTTTCGTTGTGGCAAGTGAATATGAGAACTATATTGGCGTAGAAGGATTTGGATGATGCTTTGTTGGG
>CADEPD010014783.1:0-17493 GCA_902829195.1 Fraxinus dipetala
GGGTATGATTTTTTTGGACGTAATTTTCGATTGTAAAATTTCTCTCAAATTCTTTGAAAGTTCGATTGTGCGCCCCTAACTTTAAAGTTTTGCGTTCGCCCCTGGTTGCGGGTGGTTTGTAGTGGCACTGGCTGTTATGATGCGACGTGTGACTGGGTGTTAGGCACTTGCGGTGTGGTGGGTGTGGATGTATTTTTCTAATTTTTGGTTTTGGGTGGGTGGGGGAGGGGTGAAGAAGATAAACGAAGAGTTTCTTTTTCTTTTATTTTGTTTTAATTATTTTAAGGGATAAATACAAAGTTACCATCTTACTTTTTTTTAATTTTATCAATTATTATTGGTCAACTAACGGTCAAATGCATGATTAGACCCCAACTACTAATTTTTCGCATGTTTAGACCCCAACTACTAATTTCTCCAAGGTTAATGATTTTCGCTGACATAAATTAAAGGTTAAGGATCATTGCCGCAATTTTCCCTTTTAACTTTTCTTACCATTTGGCTCCATTATAACTTTGTACAGTAGAAGATTTAACTTAACTAGAATCGTCTCAACCACATCGTATTTTTAGCTCCTGTTTAGTGAAGATTAAAATTAGATTTTTAATAGATTTTGACAAAATTTGTAGTTAAAAAATTGTGAATTCCATAAAATATATGGTTAAACTTAATTGTCGAGTTTGACTTAGATTAAACTTTAAATTTTAATCCCTATCAAATATAGCTTAATTTGCATATTTGATCTATCCGGGCACCAAAATAATGACAATGATATACTTACTATCACAAGTCAATTGATGTTTAGAAGCATGTTTGGCTATTTTAAAAAGTTACTTTTAAGCAATTTTTTTCATTCTCAAATATATTTAGATAATCTCATTATCCTTTTTTATATAAAAAGAAATGGCAACAACCCTTTCGTTACTAGCTATCGAAATAAATAAAACTTATTTCTAGCTATTACTAAATCTAAAAATTATTTATTTTAAAACTTACTCATTCATTTACTTGTAAGTAAATTAAGTCAAACGTTTTGGGTTTTGGAGTCTCATTGCAATCCCCACTTGGCCATGATTCAAGTGCATGTGGTCTAAATAATGGAAAACAAGTTAATTATAATTGTAAGAGAAATGTTTGAGACATGATCCTCACACATTTCTTGGGTGTCAGCCAGGATACAGTAGGGCCCTTTTATTTATGTAAATGAAACCATACAGGCAACATTAAACAAATTTGATCGGATTAACAATGTAGTGACAAGATTGAAAATGTTCTTTAATATTTATTAATTCAAGATTTTATTCACTAGGAATAAAATAAGAAATTATACTAAAAATGTAAGAAAGTTATCATCTAGTGGTTAGGAAATACAAAAGTTTATGGCATGTTCTCTTTACCATTTTTTAAATCGTTTTCTGTTTTCGATTTTTCAAAATAGTGAAAATGTGTTCTATTTCCTATTTTCGAAAACGCATTTTTGAAAACAAGTTAAAAATTTACAAAGAAAATAAAAAACGACAAATTTATCGTTTTGGGTGTTTTCAATTATAATTAAATCAAAATTTTCAAAACGCGTTTTGGGTATTTAAAAAAAAATAAAATCAATATACTAAAAAGAACACATTTTCAATAATCTCAAAATGGACACTCAAAATACAAAACCCAAAATGAATTCAAAATTCAAAACTAAAACACAAGGAGAACCCCTTATTGTCCCTTTTAAAAAGAGCAGCATTTTGCATTTTTTGAACACGTGCATGACATTTGGTGATTGAGACACAGCATTGTACAGATCTAAAGAACTCTCATTTGCAATAGCAATTATATCTCCGTTAATATTTTAGAAAAAAACGAGACGAATCAAAATTTAGCATAATTTATTATAGTTGCAACGAATGTAATCGCATTAGATATTTCATTTAATGTAACAATTCATATATGTAATCGACCTTGAATTTACTAAGAAAAATTGTGGTTTGTTGTCGTAAAATAAAAGGGATAAATTTCCCTTTTTAAACCTAGTTAAATTTGTTGGGATTATATTGTGGGGGCATGTTGTGTTTGGGTGACCTTGGACCAACATGCATTTACTTACATACACTAGTGAGCCATTGAAACATGTATATGTCAAATATATAGTATTTGTAATAATAAGTTACCAATTGAGAGTGGAATATTTTGTACAACTTCTCTGCAGATGACAAAAAACAAAAAATTTACACACTTGAATCCAGATTAAGGCAGCTATCAAGGCAAATGTAGCAGCCATCAGAAATGTTGTCTATCTACTAAATATGTGAGAACTGCATTAGGCTATGATTTGATACGCAGTACTCGACATAATTAGGAAGTATAACAGTTCTTTACAGTCGAATACTGGACATTCTACCTTACCAAATAAATTGTAAAAGTACGCAAAAAACTTTCTAGCCCGCATCAAACTTTGAATCCTTCAGATACCACCCCCATTAGGATCCTGCACCGGGACACTGCGTTGGCTGCAGTTCATAGTACCACCAGCCATGTTCTGGGAGGATGCTGTTCTGGAACCAGACACAATGTGATCTCTGAGATCTTTAATCATATTGTATCTCTCGATTTCATCTTCAGTATTCTTCTTCCAAGGTTGTGAAGAAAACTCAAACAATTCTCTCTTGTCGAACACGTCTGATTTTTCTTGTATACTGCTGAATTCCCACTCTATGCCATCTGAAAATCTTGTTTCTGAGAAGATGTTTGGTTTCTTGTTTTTTTCAGAAATAGACTTCCTCGCCTTAATTTTATCGACTGAGTTCCTAGGCTCGTTTTTAATACCATTGCTCCACTCATAGCTCTTGCTAATATCATTCACATTTAACTCAATGGAGTGAAGATCACTATCGGCTAAATCATCTTCTTCCCCTGGGTTCTCTTTATTTACTGGTTCGATATTTTCCTTCTCTTTATCTTGGTAGGGGCACGAGCCTGGAAGCGTTTCCCTTAAATATTTCTCGAGCTGCTTGATTTTTTCACAGCTCGGGGGGCTCTCATCTTCTTCTTTACCTGTTTTCGACTTCAAATAGGACTCAAATTCACTCCTCAACTCGTCGACAATTGCATTTTTCTCCTCAAATTCATACTTAGCTTCCGAAAGCTTCATTTGCACTCTTTCCTCGCGGAGCACATCGGCTAGCTGAAGCATTTCCCTCTCCTTTTCCACTTCTTCGCGAACTTTCGCCGACTGTATTTTTAGTTCCTCGACTTTGGCTCTGTCTTCTCCAATGCCTCGGGCTAACTCATCACAGGCTCGTTCCAATATCTCTCGTGCCCTCTTCTCGGTTTCAAGTTCTTCAATTGCTCTTGATAAAGACGTCTTTGTCTCCGCCAATTCTCGACCAAGTTTCTTGTTCAGTCTCTCAGTTTGTCGCCTCAGCTTTCTCTCGATCTCTAGCTCTCCAGATATAGTTGTAATGGCACTGTGAATCCTATCTCGTTCTTTAATTTTCCGAACTGTCTTTTCCTCTTCAATCTGCCTCAACAGTATATCAACCTCACTTCTATTTGTCCTTTGTTCTTGGATTAACTCATTGACTTGAATACATGCACGCTCAAGTTCAAATTTCAGAGATGAGACGAGGGATAAACTAGTGGATTGTTGCTCTTCAAGGCGCCAAATACGACTTAATACTTTGAGCAGTTCTTTAGATGTTGTGAGCCCGTTATGCACATCCTTGAGACGAGTCTTTCCTCCAACTGCATGTCTGCAAGGGGTCTGACCATGAGATTGTGCCTGATCAACCTGCATAACTTATAATTTGATCAACATATTCCCTGCTTTAGCGTACAAAATTCTGCGACATGAATAATATTGTATACTGCTAAAAGCAAACGGAAGATTGTTAGTCCACCGATATTCGATACTTCCCAATCTCAAGTCCTATAGAATTTACTCAACCTATATACAAAACAACATGACAGAAACGAAAGTTTTAACTCTGAATCAATTCATGTCCACAACAACCATATGGGATGTCAGCATAGGTGGCTCCCAGAAAAAACCTAAACCATGTTCCCTGTTCCTTAGTCTAAACAAGGATTTGTCCATTTCTTCAAGCACAGTTTTATTAGGCCAAAAGAGTGGCTCCAAAAGCAGTAAACGTTATCAATACTATCATCATTGCATAAAATGTGGAAAATTTTCTATAAATACATGTAGTGATGTAGACAGACAGTGACTCTATTTTGTTTCCTGAAAGTGTGTACAGCCACAAACTTAATTTGAAAACCATGCCAATGAATGAAAGGTATTTCTGTAGGATACCAGGTCTTACAAACTGGATCCTTTGGCCAGTGCTAAGAAGCCATAAAAATAGGACTATTCAAATGTAAGTACTAAAGATATTGATTTTCACAATTCTCGCGTTATTTTCTACATTTACTCCAGTTATTTCCACGAAAGTAATATCGTGTAATTAATATGTGCATGAAACAAAAGGATCTCCGACCGGGGGTCATAAGGTGGAATTCATAATGGAAGATATTTATTTGTAATCCTAAGGGTCTTGCACTACACAGAACAGTAACATATTTCCTCCTATTCTTCTATTTTTCTGCCTCAATTACCTTTAGTTCACAGTTTCTAATATGGTATCAGATCAGACTTAAATCGGATCTTAGATTTAGGTTCATCATTACTTCATTATCGGTCAGGCAGCATTGCAGCCACTCATCCATCTAACTCCTAATGGGTTCTCTCTTTCGGTGCGACTCTTTCCTGATAAAACAATTATCGACTAAGGTTACTAAAGGAAGGAATACATTTTGTTACCTCGAATAAGAAGTTGTGAGGAGAGATAAGGCCTCCCAAATTACTGTCAGACTGCAGAAGTTTTTGAGAACCAGCCGATGCTCTTCTTCGATGACTGCCCACTTTAGAGGGATCCATTCTCTGCAAATTCAAACCAGAAAATCACAGAAAATTTCAATGTAATCTGCAGAAAAAAAATTCCCAATTCTATCAAAAGAAAATGCAATTCCACCTCAGGAACATGAATATGAAATGGATCAGACAAGTGAAATTGCATTGAATCCAATTTCAATACCTTCAAAATCCCACTTTTCCTAATTATTCCTGATTCACTTATTTTCTCCTCCAAATTTTCTTTCTTCGCTCTAGATGAAGAAAACCCATTAAACTCCCTTAACATGGTAGCCAATTTTTGGGCTGTAATCGATAAATCTTTAGCTTTATCACCAACATTTGCCACCAAATACTTGTCATTTTTCATTGATGGTGATCTTGAACTCATCCTCTTCCATATTGGGACAGGAATGTATGATCCAACTGATCTTTTCCCCAACAAAATCGCCCGTTTTAACCGATAACTCTGGACTAATGATGATGAAGATGACGATGAACACCCTCTTTTTCTCACCTTGGATTGCCCAATTTTCCCATCAAATTTCAAGTTTTCCCTTGGCATTTTCAATATATAAATCTGAACCAAGGTTTCAAAATTCACTCAATCCAACTCATATCAATACCACGAATCTCTACAATCAAAGTTATTGCAAAAAGATTTAAAGCTATACATTTGGTACACATATCAGCTTTGTATATGGCACTTTCAAATTGTTTTATAAATTATGTGATGCGAACAAAAAATACTGTGAAAGATTATTCTAAAATGCTTTATCAGTCAAAAAAGATAGCTAAATGAGCAAAGTATTGAACGTACCCTTATTAACTGTACTGATACGCAATGATGGCATGCAAATTGGTGCCCTTTTAAAGTTATAGGCTTTTGTTTCAAACTTCCAGAGAGGGAAAAGAAAAGAGAAGAAGCATGTGAAATACTGGCAACTTTAAAGCTTCATCTTATAGTTGGGAAAGTAATGCACATATACATATGTGTGTATTGATAGTAGAGAGAGAGTCATCAGTTTCTCCTCTTTTTCATAAAAAAAAGGAAAAGTTTTATAGTAATAAATTTGATGAATGCTTACCAATTTTTATTTTGACTAGGTTGTATACATTTGAATTTTGGAGAAAAATATAGTTAAGACCTCAATATATTTGAAAAAGCAGAAACAAGGTACTCAAACTTGAATTTGTAATAAGTTGGTCTCTAATTCAAGGTTAGACATTTAAATCACATTTTTACACTCGCATAATTACAATTGTTTGTAATGCTCATTTTTCTTTCATTTGTCTTTTCTGAAGCATCGATTTACAAGGTGCAATAAGCGCATGTGAGTCTCAATGGTTGAGCCTAGGCGTTGAGGCGGGAACGTAAGATGGGATTGGACAAAAGGAAAGAACGAAGAAGGAGCTTCTTGTCTTTCATCATTTTAGAAAAAGCTTATATGAGTAGAGAATTTCCATTTTAATACATTATGTGTAACATTTGTAACTCTCAATCTTTTCATTGTCGTGTTCATCACTTGTAATAAACATTGTTATGCTCTTCATCACAACCACTTGTAACATATATTATTACAATGTCACCACCTTGGGGTCGCATCCACAATCACTTGTAACATACCTTGTTACACTGTTACCACAACAATCACTTGTAACATATATTGTTATATTGTCACCACCATAGGCGATGTTGTCACAACCAATTGTATTATACCTTATTATACTATTACCACCATCATAATCGTCGTCGTCACCATTTGTAATATTCATTGTTACACTGCTGCCACCAAGACTATCTCTGCACTAATGTGCACCACCCGCCACCATCTTCAATGTCTTGCTTGTTCAAAGTTCAGAACATATTACTTTCTATTTGTGCATGCGTAAGTTTACTTTCTGGTTGTTCAAAGTCCAGTTTGTAGGTGTATTTGTTTTTTTTAAAATGTCAGTATTTGATGAATAAAAAAAGTGTATACTTGTTTTTTGAAAGCCTTAATGCTTTTTTCAAACTAGTCTTATTGATAAACTTTCTTGTTTCAGACTGCAGACTGGAACTTGATTTGAAAATGGTAGCTGCTAACAAATCGATTACGACTTTGCAACCTTGCCCACCAAAAGATCTCGTTTCGATTTAGGATTGACCTAAAATGTAAATGTCATAATTGATAGCTGACTTGAGAGTTTGGATACTGACCGATAGGGAGGGTACACTCTCTCTACAAAGATCAAGATCGACGGTTCACACTTTATTAAAAATTCTGAATCTACAATTTTACCTTTAAAATAATTTAAGTCATCTTAATTTTGAATCGGATTTTATGTCAAATGGACCAAAACTATCCTGGGGATCCATATGCTACAAAATCAAGACCGGAAACCCATTTAGTACTAATTGGAAGTTGAATTAATGACCAGTTTACTCTATTTCCAATAGATTAGATACAATAACTATAATTTCAGTTTCTAAACTAATTTCTCTTGTAGCAAAATAACCATAGCAAACATTTACTGGACTTAATTGAATAATCGACACAAAATTTTAGCTTATTTTCTTCATATCATATAATCCATCTTATTAAATATGTTATTAGCTTTGGTTAACGTATTTTCCTTTTAAATTCTAACAAGGGTTGTTAATTCATTTCCATATAAACTTGGATAAAGATTATAAAGTGACATGCTTATTAAAAGAATTTCAAATTCATTAAGTGATTATTAAGTATATTTATTTGCAAGTCATTATTTCTACCTTTATGATATTAAGTAAATATTAAAGATTGGGTAAAAGGTAAATTTTGTCCAATCAAAATTTATACTAGCTAAATTTTTGCATGACTTCGATATACATATACTTTTAACAAGATCTTATTTTGAAATTACACATTGTCTTTTCTAAGATGTACAATTTCAAGGATAATGGGAATTGAGGGAATTTTTCAAATACTAAGAGATAAAATTTTGTTACCTTTTGAATTAAGTGGTAGAAATTGTTCTCGTGCTCACGGTAAACAGAATAAGATTACCTACTTATTGATATGACAGGAGAATCGAAAGTAACGTTCTCTCCAAAATGAATATGATAAGACTTCTCTGTGGTTAGATGAAAGACCAAAAAATGTGGACTAATAGTTAGAGAAAACATCATAATTAAATTGCAACAAATAGGCATATACTTTTTGTGTAAAAAAATGTAGCCTAGGTCTCTAATCTTTAACACTTAAAGCAACTTAGTCCCCAAGATTACTTGCTCATTTCTTTGATGTTGAGGACTAAGTTACTACAAGCACTAAAGTTTGAGGACTAACTTTATGATTTTTCTTGTGAATAGTGAATACCACAAACTTAGCTTCTTCATTTTCCCCGTTTAAGCATGTTCATTAGCAAATGTTGGACAATATAATGCCAGTTTTCGAAAAAGTATAAAGTGTGACTAGATGATAAAAATAAGCTTTAAACATTACGCGCCCAAGCATAAAAAAACGTTTTCTTATGTTATTATCATTTTAATTACAACTATAAACATTGAGGTTTAATTATTTCAGTTAACTTGAAAATACAAACAATAATCATGAAATAGAATTCGATTAGGGACATATAGACAATCTTTCTTGCACATTTTATAGACACTTGGAAAGTTAGAATAAACATGTATAAATCATACACAAACAAATTGTTGCCCAATATTTACATTTCCATAAAAAAAAAAAAAAACATAGGACAAAGAATGTCGTCGTAGAAACACAAATACCATGGGGGGTGGAGTTATTTGGCTTCACTCTTGCTTCAAGTTCTCATGTTAAGGAGATAACATATGGAGTTAAGGTGGTGAGAACTTTTTCTTTTTTTAGTTTTGAATAGCTAGGACTTAAGAGAGTCTTAAAGACATAAATTTAATTAAAGAATTTAAAACTAAAAAAATAAAGAAACAAAAAAAAAAAATTAAACATAAAATCTTGCATTAGGCAATAAGTTTTGTCTTTTCACATGCCCAGGCACCGTCTAAACACACTTTTTAAAACACTAGTATGACGTATAGTTAGCTCGAATATTGATTTGATCAAGGCAATATACACTAATTCACTTGTTCACTTGGAGGTTATAGGATGATGATTCGATATTTATACAAAAGAAAGAATTTTTGAAATTATTAACATAGGAATTGATTAATTTTCTCTTTCATTTTCATTTTAAGTGTACAACTAATAAAATTTATTTATTTTTTTAACGTTTTCATCTAATTCTTTTGTATTATCTATAGAAATTTAATACAAACAAGCCATTTGTAACATGGGCTGTCTTGTTACTTTTGACTAACGGATGTAAAAATTTGTGTGATTGGTTCATATATGAATTCGAAACAAAATTCAGTACCTTTATAATCTTGAATTAATGAGTGAAGTTGTGACTATCATCTCAAATTCAAAGAGGTGAAGGATCATTTCGTCTATTTCAATAGAATTCGATTAGGGACGTTTAGTAAAGTGTTGCTTCAAGATATATCTGTTTATATTAGGGTGGGCGATGGGCGATGGTTATTAAATGCAACTATACAATCACTGCAGAAGGTAACATGTGTAAATGCAATCATCCACACAGCCTCAATCAAACAAATACACAAAAGGTTAATTTGACTTGTAGAAACAAACAGAGAAATTGTTGGCACGAGGTAGGCCCCATTAACGGCTGAATTTTGTGTTTTTTTATTGTCGGATTTGTAGGGATTTCTTTGCTGTATAAAACAACCACATTATGGTCATGAATGGAGTCCCATCACATGTTTCCCTTACACATTATCACGTTGTCAAGTTATATAATAAGACGATTAATCCAGGTTCGCTTGACAAACCTTATGTTTTTGGTTATGATTCGTGTAGAAGAGGTTAACGAAAAAGTTATATTACGCCAACTATTTTTAGAAACTCTTCTAGTCGGACAAAATACTTTCAGAAAATTATTCAAACATAAGAAACAACTCTCAATCTTGAAAATTGTTTTTTGATTTTTCTGTGAAAGAAGACCCTAAATCTAGTTTGATTGATTTTTTTAGGTGAAACCGGTTGAAATTCGTCTAGTGTTATCTAGCAATAATTCTATAGTCTATGATTGAATTGCAAGTACTTATTTTGAATGAATATTTTATGGTTTAAAACAATTGTCTAGATGGTATATAAATTCAGTACAATGTAATAATTAACAAATGAAGGGGAAAAAATGCAGAAGAATTCAAAGGAAGAAATATTATGAAAAGATCAACCCCTAGAAATGATAAATTTGTTGATTTTATTAAAATGGACTTAGATGTGCTAAAGACGTTGATGCAGGTCGAAGTAATTGATATACAAAATTTCAAAAGACGAGTTGATCTTATGAATATTCATGAATTTAAGAAAGCTCACAGTTAAAATTCGTTATTCGGTAGTGAATTATTGAATACATGTTTTGAGCATGTTGTTCGTTGGTATATTTTTTGCATAGTGCATGAAACAAATCCTTCAGTTTGAATAAATCTGTTTGGGTGATTGGAATTATTTTTCATTTGATTAAAGAAAGGGATTATAGAAATTGATGTTTTCCATATTTCGGAGGGGAGTTATTGTCTATCGTCGGCCTCTATGATAGAATCAGTCTGGAGGTCTGAGAGGCGATGGTTTACCCTGCGACGGATGTCAGCGGTTCGAGTTCACTTATCTCCAACTCATGAATTTAGAAGCTATAAACTAAGAGAAAAATGGGTTCATTGTATTCGAAACTTGTGATAATATTTTCTTGAAACCTTTTGGAAATTTCTCATTAGTTTCTCTTTCTTTCTTTTAAGTTTGCCAGCAATATTTGTTTAGGTTACGTCACCAGTAGAATGTCCATCGGTTCTGTTTGGCCCAATTTGAATCTTCCGTGTTAGAAATTTTACCAAATTTTAATTGTTCACACATCATCTCACAAACCCAAATCCACCAAATTTTACCACGGAAATTCACCAGCAAAATTTGAATGTGTGTACCCTCTTAATCACAGTGTGACCACAAATTTGATGAGATCGTATATCTATTTTCTAATCGTAGGCTCGTAGCATTTGTAAACATATAAAAGCATATATCTTACATGTTTGAATCAACTAGTATAATCACGTTCGATTTCTACAACCATGATCACTACATAAAGAATCTTAAGCGACAAAGAATTCGATATATATATGTTAATTGATGAGTTCACCACTGTCTCTTCTCTCGATAGACATTAAGGTTCTGATATATGATTTATTCGACTACAACAAAGAATAAGTTACGTTTGCAACATATTGAATACATGTCCTAAGCTTATTGGGCTAACTGAAACATTATGGCCCATTATCAAACAAGCACTATATGTATATTACTCAGTAATATAATTGTCATAAGCGAATTAATTATGATCATGTTATTCCACATAAAATATCAAACACGGTTTACCTTAAAATATAAATAAATTGCTATAAAATTATCGATACAGGCTTCAATAGGAACTTTTTAAACATAAATGTTACATATCAATATTTGTCTAAAAATAATACAAGTTTAACTAACAAACAAACAATAGTAGCCCCAAAAAATCAGCAATTCATTGCTCTAGTACACATCAAAAAAAGAATAACAATTAGCAACAACATGCAATTTGCAAGCAATATCAGCACTTCATTAGCAGACAGCAACAACAGTTCATTGAAATGTGTGAAACAAACAAGAATCACCAAAGATTTTTCTACTATGAGTGCAAAAATCTGCTCATTATATATGCAACATAAATTGTAAGTCTAGGAGTGCAAAAAATTAGTCATAATAATGCAAAATGAATTTGAAGTCTAAGTGTGTCAAAATCAGCAGATAGTTCTCAAGTGTGCAAATATTTGCTCATAAATATCTCATAAATCTACTCAATTTGCTAAAATATCAGTCAAAGAATGTAAAAATTTAATAAAACATCTGATCATAGGCTACAACTATCAAGAGTGTAAAAGAATTACTTATGCCATAGACAATAATTTGAAAATAAATCTGAAGATAGCATATGAGTTCTATCCTCTCATTGATATTAATTAGTGCAAAATTCTCAACTATCACACATGATTCACTTTCGGTATTATGATAACAATAAAATTACAAATGTATGTGCAATCAATTCTTTGTATATATTAAGGTCTCAACCATTTTTGCACTCAATGAACTGACCAATGTTGGAGAATGCAAACTCAGAAGTGACACTGGATATTTGAATGACTAACGCATATTTGAAAATTTGGGAGACAATTTTGTACTCGTATGCACTCGATTTCCACAAAAGCAGTGTATGTAATATTGTTGAAATGAACAACAATTGATTAAACTTTTCAAAATTGTCTTCCTAATACATATCATACTACTTCCGTTTACTAATGTGCCACGGATCCTATCAAAGTTTTGGGGGCCTTTTGGCTTTCTAGCTAATCACTCAACCTTGTGAATTTAACATATTGAAAACGGTTAGTGGGATTCATTTTTCAATTATAAAAAATATGTATTTGAAAGTTCATAATGTAACAATATTAGGAACTTTTTGTTTGATAACTTCTATTGACTCAATTCAACTCTTTCGCATTCATATACATTCATTTTGTTTTCTATGCTCAAATCGAACTCTTGTCATTCCCAATTTTTCGCTATGCATACACGACATTCGGTATAATTTTTTGCAATTCAATAGAAGACTATGGTTCTATTTAGTAGTTAAAATATATCAAATAACGTAAAATGGTCCGAGAAACTAGATCTAACTGTAGCTGTAAGAATGAAGTCTTACCATATTGTAGACCTGAGTTTTTCCTTAAGGGAATTAAGGCGAAATTCAAAAAATAAAAATAAAATGTGTGACGAATTATTTCGAGAGATCTAATTTCCTGAACTGATAGTGGCACTCATACTCTAGGCCCGATCCATTTTAAATTTAATTTGCCAGAATTATGTTTTAATTTTCCCATAAACTTCGAAGTTCAAATATTTCACCCTCTTTCATTATTATGCTTGAATTCGCGTGTCGTAAATAAGTGGCAATAGTTAAGAAATAGGTGTTCTCATTTTAGGTGGATGTCGTCTTCGTTCTTGAAAATAAGTTGTGAAAATTGAGATGATTGTCGAGGCTACATGCTTGTCACATCAATCTTAATTTAATGCGACTTAAATGTATATTCGTACAACAAGTTTCGTAAATATTTTCTCTCACACTATTAAAGTACTGTTGATTTCTGATTAATTTATAGTAACATATACATTTTTAGAACATGATAATTCTAAAGGATTGTGAATTTGTTTCTACCGTATGTACGTAGCCAAACTTGAAACAAGTACAAAGTGTCACATGTTGAGATCGTAGTCCCTACCTAATATTGCTCCTTTGTTTGGTATCGACTATTGAGAAATTAATTGAGACGAATTTGAAGTTAGACAATCGTTATACAATTTGAATCCCCATCAAATAAAATAAACGAATAAAATTTTTGATTCAAGAATCATCATTTTCAACATATTTCTAACTTATTCTATTGACATCAATAATATCACTCTAATGATTTTTCTTCGTCGCCCTTCTATGCATTACTATTATATTTTCCATAAGATTCAATATAAACATATTATTTTAACTAAACGATTTATCTAACTTTCTTCAAATTACATGTCTTAACTAAAGCAATAAAGTCAACAAAAATGTTCTCAACAGAGAAATTAAAGAAAAAATGAATTTTATATTTGTATTGTATACATGTAACTTTTTCCAAATTTCATAAAATCATTAAAATACATAAAAATATCAAACGAAAAAGAAAATTAATTTCCTTCAACCTTGAAAAACTCTGTAATAACTGTGAAATTAACGAAGCAAAAGAAAGAAGCACCAGGCGAAGAAAATGGTGACTCCAGTGGCTATACACATCATATCCAAGCTCCTCTCTCTCCTCTGATTTCTCTCTCTATACTGTATCTTCATCTTCAAGAAATTCTCGTAACTTTCTCTCTCTATATCTATGTTACCTTTTTTTCTTTCTCCATCCATGGCTTCATTTAAAATTCCCAAACTGTCACTCCCTTTCAAGATTTTCCCTTCCATGTCCTCTACTTGAAGTGTCAACTCCATTACCTGTAAATCTCCTCCCTCTTTCCCCCCGCAAGTAACCACCACACCACACTGCACCAAATCCCCACCGCAGCCGCCGCCGGGCATTACAATGGCGAAACGCAGCTGTATGTCCTCGGTAAGCCAGTGTCGCCGTGTTTCCACCGGCGTCATGCTTGCCACGTTCACTGCACGTTTCTTTTTTGGGTCTATTAAAATCCAGCTCACCCTCATGCGCTGCTCTAGAATGCCCTCCTCGACGTCGAACTTCACCGGCGCCGGCACCGTCTCTTTTGGGTCCAGAAGGTCCAGCCTGAAGGGTGAACACAAGAACCATCCTGAAAGAGTTTCGGTTACCATAACTTTGGAGTATATCAACCTTTCATCATAGTAAATATCCACTGCAGATATTAACTCTGATATCTCCGGCGGGAGATGCGATTTTTTGGGGCGGCAGCGGTGGTGGAGATTAGGGAAAGCTTGTGAGTAGAACGAGAGGTGGCCGAAAGGGAAATCGGAAATAGCTTCGCTGACTCGGCGATCGGTGGTGGAGGGCCAGGTGGAGTTGCAAATATCCCTCCAGAGATTATCTTCTGTACAAAGAGAACGTAATTGTTTTGAAGCACAGGTGGTGGAAGCAAGAGTTTGACCATCAAGTCTATTCAAGATGTGGGATTGAATGATATCGGGATGGATGGCAGCGATACTGGTGTCTCCGCCGCCTTGATCGGTGGTTTTGGCCGTGGTGGTGGTCGAACACGAAGACATGAATCTTTTGTAAGATTTTTGGTTGTTGGGATTTATGCAAGGACAAAAATGGGGAATTTGGGACGTGATTTTTATAGGCGGAGGGGGTTAGTCAAAGGTAAAGTCAACTGCGGCATGTTAGAATATTTGGTTTGTTTGAAAGAGTAAAGTAGAATCCACATTTGACCTTTGACTTTATCCCTCTAACGTCGAGAAAAATGACCATTATTTTCATTAATTCAAAATTTTAAAATGTGAAAAAGCACTTTCTTCGTAAAAATGTGATTATGCTGAACGTAGCTTTGCTTATTTCCAGTAAGTACCCTATTACTTTTCAATCTTCGTCGTGTGTAGAAATAATCATTAGTTTATTTGCCATTGACTCCTTATGAATTGTCAAAGGTGTTAAAATGTTTCACAACTCCATTTGACCATTAATTAGGAATGCACTATCATCTAGATTGATGATAATCTCTAGTGTTAAATGACATAATTCGTACTCTAGGGATATGTTTTGACACGTTAAATTGGGTAGGACAATGAAGACCTCAATTGCTGATCAACTTTTTGTGTTTACCATGTTCAACCATGTCATAGCAAACATGACATAAATGTTATACATATAGCAATAATAGGATTCATTGTCACATACACTAATACTAAACACTAGTTCTACTATGTAACATTATTTGCAAAGAGCACATGTTGTACGCTTGGTAGTGGTGGAATTTACTGTCACCAAAATTAGTGTTAAGCACTCGTTGTACTGCATACTATTATTCATTCAAAGCAAATAGTATGATTTAGATTCGTTAGATTACGAGCCTCTTTCGAGTTGATGAATATTAAACTAAAACATTCTACAAACCATTAACTTTGAAATCTTCGATTATCAAGTAATGTCTAATTAAACTCTAGTTAGTTTGGTTTTGTGCTAACGCGGAAAAGAGTTTATACTTCTACACAAACAAAAAATTATCTTAACTTTTTATTTCTATTTGTTCATTGATTGTCCATAGGAAGTAAAGTATAGACTAGCACTTCAATAGTCTAACTTTTTTTAGGCATGGGGGTCAGTTGGACCAGAAAATTAAGAATAGTTAAAAACAAGATTCTAGTACCATATCATTCATGTTCGAAGAAGAGCCGTAGTTAAAAAGAAAAGCACTTTTGATCATGGTTCGTAACCTAAACCACGAGTTACATACGTAGAAAGAAACCAAGAACAAAAAATGGAAAGTTAATTAAATTGATTTTAATGTATGTCAACATGAAAACGGCAAAGTTGTGTATGGTCATTAAAGTAGTCCTTGTCATTTACCAAACATGAAATTCCAACAGTACAAAGGGTGCACTGTGAAGTCGGCCAATTTTGAGTTCCTCTTTGTGAATTTATCGAAGAATTGCCAGAGGATAATTAGGTTGGAAATGAGAATATTTTCTTATCATCAAATAAAAAATTAAAGATTTTAGTGTAAGAACGCAGAAGGAGACAACTCAAAGATGATTTATATGACAAGCAAGCAACCTTAATAATCAAGTGGGTTTAAAAATAATGATAAAAAGGAAATGTTAAAATACAATGTACAACTTTCCTCAACTCGATATTGTATCAGAAGATTTGAATGTTATGTGGTGGACTTCATTACCTTTTTAACAAAATTACTCAATTCGACCTCTATCGAGCATCTTTATTGTCGTCGAGTTTCATTTTCACGCAACTCAATCCAAATCAAATGAGCTTTAGATATTTAAGGGTTTTCTTGAATATTTAGGACATATGGAGGAATTTGTTGTATGTCGGAGATGTTCCCCAAGTTGTAATTTTGTTTATTCTAGTCAAATTGTCGAATTTTTAGCCAATTTAAGTTAAAAATGTGTATAGGTACAAGATATATGTAAACTTTAGATCTATCAGAGAAGTACTAAAAAATTAAAATTGAGTCGTCTGATGCAAGTTCATATTAAAAAAATGAGATATTCAATGTATATCTATATAGAAGCTGAACTATTTTAAGATAAAAAGATGTGATAGATTAGGTACACTATGAAAAGTCATGACCGAGAAAAATGATTGTCGATCTCGTTGTGTAGCGGGGTCAAAAGAAATGCCCTTCTTAGGGTAGGGTGAATAGTGACTAGAATAAATGTTAGCCTCAAGCTTCACTAGTTTTTGTATTGGTTTCATTTGAAATTCCAATTTTCAAAAGGAGGATGTTGCCATGTAAATGTGTTTTGGTCCCATTTGAACTTCAATAGAATCGCAAGTCAATTTTGGATAGCAAGATTGTGCCAACATTTCCCATTAAAAGTGGTCTCTTTCCTTTTATTTCTTAAGTTTGTGTTGAAAAAACGAGAGTTTGTTACCATAACATAATAGTATGCCTGACAATATTTTCTAAACACATAACTGGTCAAACATAATTTTTAATCACATATTTTTTTTTATAATTTACAAATTTTATCTTCTATTTCATTGCACATTTTTTAGGATCCACCGTTTATATCAAATAAATGAGTATCAAAAGGATGGGTTAAGTAAAGAGATCATTCTCGTCTCACGAAATCATGTTTTTGAAGTGTTTATAAACGGTTTAAATTATAAATATATAAAAATGATCGTGATAAATAAGTAGACAGTACTTGTGGATCATTCAAAATATATACATAAAAAGTGGCTTTAATTTTTATGATATTTTTATAAACATAAGCCAAACATAGGCTAA
>CADEPD010014798.1:0-13785 GCA_902829195.1 Fraxinus dipetala
TGACTTAATCTACTACAGATTTTGTGTTCTTTTTCAAACCGTCTTCAAGGTATGCCCATCAATTTTATTTATTTTTTGGTTTAAACAGACGAATTTGAAGTCTTGGGTGAACGAATTTGATTTAGTTTTACCTTAGGGTAGATGCTACGGATTTGAAGTCTTGTATTATTCTCCGAATTTGATTTGATTTAGTTTTATGTGTTTATTTAGTTTAACATCAAAATTTGAAACATTGGGTGAACAGAATGGATTCAGTTTTGGTTGCTGGTAGATTCTATTTCTGTTTATAAAGGATTACAAGTTTTGTACTGATTTATTGCTTTGTATTGCAGATGGAGGCCTAAGCATGGTAGAAAATTTGGCATCAACTGCAATTTACACTCTATATTTGGTGGTGAACCTGTGCTGATATTAGGAGTTACAGGTAGTCGAAAATGCAAGAAAACTTGCAACGACAAATTTATTATAAATAGATGCCCCCAAAACAATTATTAATTGAAAAAAAAGAAGCTAAAATAAAATACTTCAATAGTCCAGTAATTGAAAACACTGAGGGAGACGACTTAATTTAGGGTTTACATTTGTTGTATATGAATGTGCTTTTTACCTTGAAGTCTCTCCCTGAGTATCTTTACTCCCATGTACCTGTAACAAAGCAAAACAATCCATTTAGTGCATGTTTATTGCAAAGTTGGTCGACTATATAATGAATAAAATTTTAACTTTTTTTCCTTCCTTAGTGTTTGTTTGATAAAAATTCGCTAAAATTTTATCAACTTTTCAACTACATAATTCGTCAACTTTGTCAAAAACCTAGTAAAAAAAACCTCTTAGTATTATCTACTGTGCTTACCTTCCCAGCATCATAACAGTGGCTTGAGGATTAGTTCCAGGGGAGTAATTAAAGGTGGATCCATCAATAACCCTCAAAGCATCCACTCCAAGAACCCTATAATCCCTATTAACAACTCTTCCAACTTGACAGCCCCCATGATAATGCCAAATTGTCATCACCGTGTCCTTACAGAACTGTTCCAACGAGGTCGAAACGTTAGCGTGTTTCGGCAGTAAATTGATAGGGGCATTGGCTGTCATGTTGAGAAGAACAGGCAATGAGAGATACTCATATCTGAATTGAGTAAATGCCTTTGATTCAATCAAATTTTCAATGATTTTGAGGCCATTCACACATCTTTGTAAATCTTCTGGTTCTTTGAAGTAGTTGAATGTGACTGATGGATTGTCATTAGGGTTTTTAGTTTTGAGCTCTAAATGGCCTGTGGATATAGGGCCCATGATTTTTTCTAAGATGAATCCACCTCTAAAAACTGCTGGTTCAAGTGCTTCCATGGCTTCTATAGCTTTGGCTAGGGCTTCTGGGGTCCTTTGCTTAGGTGGAACAGTGGAGAGCTGCCCAATCTGCAAACAGGTTCTTGAAAGAATTATAGGTTAAAAAAAAAAATTATAATCGAGCCCCACGTATACTCGGGTTATTTATTGATATTCAAAAAACAAAAAAAAAAACAATACAAAGCTCTGAAGGAACTTGTCGACGACGAGAGAAACAAAGATAAATTTAACCACTATAATTTACTAGGGATATTTGCTTCCACCAAAATTAAAGTTCAAAGAAACTCGAAGGAAACTTTGAATGAAGTAAAGGAAATTGTTCTCTTAACTAGAAATATACCATATAGTTGGCTTACACTTTTTTACCAAAAAATTAATGAATTATTTAGATTTTTGGCTAATTATATTAAAATATTTTAAAAGCCTAATTCCCTTAACTATTTCTGTCTTACTTGTAAAATTGAAGATTTTTGTTATTCCTCCAGCAAAAGTGTTGATCTGCATCCATCAAGTCTTCAATCTTTTATTTAGTGATATGTGTCAAGCTTTTTTATCATGTTGTGTCAAATTTTCTCATCTCGTTTTCAAATTCCATGCAACTTAAGTTTGTACCCGAGAGGAAGTTCGTGCTATGTACCTTAGGGGAGAACATCCCGAAGTCAGCGCCACCGGCGAAATTCTCACCGCTGGCAGCTTCAATGTAGCTTCCGAAGTTGGTTATACCAACCACTTGAATCAGAGACACCTCTACTGGATTTGGTGATGGTACAAAAACGGCATTCATTGGGTTGTCTGACATGCCTTGGCCCACTAGGGGCTGATCCAAAATCACTGTAATATTATTGGCCTTAAGGTGATCTGCTGGGCCTACCCCACTCAACATTAACATTTGTGGGCTTCCAAGTGCCCCAGCTGCTAATATTACCTCATTCTTTGACCCAGTCTTCAAGTAGGCTCTGTGCTTTTTTCCTAATGCATCTCTGAATACTACTCCATGAGCCATTGGCCTCTTTTTGCCTGTTTGGAGCAGAAATATAGGAAACACTGTATCATCCCTTATCAAAAGCACTCTCTTGGGTTGATAAGACACTCGAAGACGACGAAAGATGGGAATGAGATTAATTGAGACGTTAGATTCGACAAGAATAAGAAAAATATGAGATGTTTTTTCATAGGTTTATCCCATCTTATGAAGTCCAACGTCTCAAACATGATCTAAGACCATCAAAATTCAAAATATAGATGACTGAAGGCATCCACTGCATGTTTGCTGACGTAGACGGAACAATACCGAAAATGGTAGTTAAAATTTAGTTAATTATACCGTTTAGTCTTGTTCATAACAAACATTTTTGTCAGTAAATTAGTACTTACCCGTAACTCTAAACAAGATTTTATGAACAGATGCATGTAATAGCAGAGTAAGGCCACTAGGGTTTGCATACTGAAGAAGATCAGCTGCCGTGTGCCGGTGACCATTGACATCAAAAATTGTGCCACCAACCTTAGTTCCAGGCAAGTGATCATACGTAAAACCATTGTAAGGATGCACACCAACCTCCAACAGCCCATCCTTCACGGCGGTCTGCCACTGCTTCATCGGTGGCTCAAACGCCACCTTCTTTTCGACCCACCTATAAGACTCATTCACCAACCGTCCCTCCCAGCCGGCATCATTCACATATCTAGGGGCAGCGCGCGTATAAAACCCCGCATTGAGGCAACTGCCGCCCCCCAGCACTCGTGCACGGGCACTTATCACCCCATCCTCCGAGATGAAGCGTTGGGAAGGGGACGAATGCGAGAGGTCGGCGAGAGTTTTTCCAAATTCACCTAGGTTGGTGATGTTAGGGTTGCCATAGGGAGAGCCACCACGTTCGAGGAGGAGCACGGTGGCGTTTTGGGATAGAGTGGCGGCCAACGGGCAGCCGGCCGTGCCGCCGCCTATTATGATGTAGTCAAAATATGACACTGCTGGGCCTGATGTTGCTTGGTGCATGAAACTGTAGTTTGGTGCTGCCAATATAATCAGAAAAACTCAACATTATGTTTAGTATTTTGAACTAGACGACATGATTAAGATTTAAGATAAAATTTGTTAATATACTGTACCGAGTATACGATAAACGTAACCGGCAAAACCACGAAAATAATCAAAGAGAGATTAATTAATTAATTAAAAGTTGAAAAAATGATTACTGGCTTTATTTCAACAAGCTGTAGTTGAGCTGAATTTATTGCATGACAGCGGTGGATCATAAATATATGGACCTGTAGATGTAAGCGTACTTTATTGAAGTAGACAACTACTTCCAATTAATGTTGATTAATAGGCATCGATTAAGTTTCTATCACTAACATGTAGCAAGTTGTGATGGCTTTCAGGGAAAAAAAAAAAGTGTTTCTTTCTTAACATAACCATTAATGTGGAATGTTTTGTTGAAAACAAGACATAATACATACTTAGGTTGGGTCACAGTCTAATCTCCAACTAATGGTAGGGCTAGACAAAACTCCCGAATCGAATCGGACATGAATTGAGTGGTTCTTCTTAAGTTAAATATCTGAATGAGCATCTAAATCGAGAACCAACATGTTCGGTTCTAGAACCTAAGAACCGAATAGGAACCGAATCTCCCTAATTTTTTTATATTTTAAATAAGTTGAAGTATTTTATTTTAAAAAAATAAATTTGTTAACTAATTAATTTAGTCCAAATCCAAAATATGATTTTACTATTTCGAATTTATAGTCAGCCAAACCTAATCAAATTGACCTAAATTTTACCAGAATCTCTTATTGTACCGTAGTGTCGTTCTATTAATGTGAACTTGTCATTTTCCTCTTCATGTGATTTTAACAGTCAAATTTATGAAGAACTCAACAAAGAGATGTGCAAAAAATAATACGAGATTGGACTACGTTATTTTGTAAAAATTAAGATTAAACATGACATGGTCAAATTAATGTAGCGTTGTTGTAATACAAAAAAATTGAATTATTGTACGAAACCCAAGAACCGAGTCGAACCCGAACGGTTCCATAATTAAATTTGAAACCGACGATTCCATTTTATAAATATCCGAAAATTCGGGTTTGATTCGATTCTCTTTAAAACAAAACCAAATTGGACCATGCCAATCCTAACTAAATATCTAAAATATAAAAACAACATAGTGGACTTTCCTCGTCTTGGGCAACAAAAATGTCAGTGAACAATGTAATACAGTTTTTGCAGTTCCAAACTTTAATGATCCTTGGAAGAATATAACAAAATATATAAGAATAAAAAATCTTAATTTCATGTTATTTTAAAGATAAAATCAAAGTGAATACTCGCATAAAATTACTGAGTGGAAAATGCATATATATTGATACCTGTTTGAGAGAAACAGAAGCCAGTAAAAAGGAGAATTCCGGCAAGTGCGGCACTAAGCAATCTCCACATCACACAAACCAACATTTTACTCATAATCTAAATGCAAATATAAGCTTAATTAAAACAGATTATAAGTGAAGTAAAAAGATTACTGTTTGGGGGTGGGGAGCTGAAAAACAGAAAGATTCAAGAAATGCACAGCTTGTGAATTGGAGCAATGGCGATTTTTAAAGACTAACTAACAAGGCTAACTTACAGCAATAATGGCTGCCTCTAAAAAACCTATTTAATGTGTACCCACAATTTGAACCTGGTTCTGGATCTGACTAATCTGCTTATGTATATATGTTCTTGCATCACTTCGGGAGTAGGTGGGTAGTATAAGGGGGCAGTTGCAAGAAATTAATAGGCTATATTTATAACATATACACATATATGTCACACTTACGAGAAATAGAGGCAAGTAGAAATGCATTTCGAGTATCTAATTCTGAGAGGAGTTGAATCAGAATTACTAATAGTCTTTTTGGTGCAGTTAGATCACTCAATTTCAATTCGCTTAGACATCGGTCACTCGTCTTCATTTTGGTACAAACATATCATCCAACCTCGATTTGCTAGCAAATGTGATCATTTTGTCCACTGCCAAAAAACCAAGAAATAAAAGCTTGTTTTAAATTTCAGCTATCTTATAATTTTAATGTTCAAGTCATCTTAGTACTTTAGTTAAACTTGAGACAATAGACAAAATTGGGTAACATGATTACACCAAACACAAGATTAGTGAGCCAAAATGCAACTTTGGTCAGATAGTTGAAACCTGAACATAGTACAACTTTGCTCCTTGCACTATTGAATTAACGTGTTTTACTTTTTCGTATGTGTGGGTCTCACTTAATTAGTGGATCCACGGGTGGAGCCAGCACTTGACGAGATGGCGCTGTCGCCCATGTTGACTCCGCCGAAATTTACATGTTGGGATGGAGAGCAATCGCCATTGTTGCAGGCAGCAGAAGACTGGAAGCTTGAAGACAGCGGCATTCGCCATTACTTGGCCAAAAATGTTTTTTGCTTTGGAACCTTTTTTTTTTATATATAAATAGGCTCATTAATATTATACATAGCTCATTTGCCTCTAAAGACTTGAGCAAAACTGATTGCGAGCACACTGTTAGCAAAATTGATCACAAACCAAACACTATTCTCTGCGCGGCCTGACGCCGAGTGATTGAGTTGGAGTGGTGACTTGCTTGTTGTCGGCTGCCGGCCGATGTCTACCTGTGCCCCAGCCTACCGCCAGTGTGTGTGAGCCTTTCTTCTTCTTTTTGTATTTGTTTCGAATTTACATGGATATGTCATATATGAATAATGTTTGTATGTGCTCTGTCTCTTTCTCTCTATATCTTGTGTACCGTATATTAAGAGGAGCACGAAGGGGCCGAAATTGATTATTGTTAACTGTTTAAATATTTTATTTTTCAAAGATGTTAAAATAAAAAAATAAATTAAATAGTTAAAGGGGAACTTGCAAGCTTCTTAGTGTTAAATTAAGATCCCTTAATCAGATTTAAGGTGAAATTTTGTCTCAAAATAATTATGTCTATCGAATGTGCATAGCTTTTACATCAAATTAACATTTGACTTATCGAAATTGCACATTATATTTGTTTTATGAGTTATCCCCTAAAAGGATAAAGGGACGTAAATGTTAATCCTCTTTCGAACTCATTATTATCGTTAAACATTGGCTAATTATTTTAATTGATTTGAAATTAATTTAGTCATTATCTGTCTTTGTATGAAGTTATTTAAGTTAATATACAATTGATGACTTAATGCGTAATATATACTAAGTTTGTTTATGTCCTAACATAATTTAATTATTTTACATCTGGTAATCATAGATCCATTTTTTTATTTTCGCCACCAGTATCACCAGATATGGATACTGTCCCCAAAATAATCCATTTTTCATTAGATATGCAAAAATAATATATAGATATTAAGTCCATGTTTGGTTCAATGAAAATTTAAATCAAGTTAATAATTATTTGAATTATATATTTCATGAAATCCACTACTTTTCAATCATATATTCCATTAATTTTTATCAAAATTTATTACAAATCTGACTTTAATCTAAACCAAGCATGACTAAGTTTTCAAGTGAAAATAATTTTTCAGATCGTGATTAAAAATAGAAAAAAAGTAATGATTACCATAAAATGTGATTGAAAATTATTTTTGAAAAAATTTCTCCCAAACAAGCTCTAATATAATCCATTTTCTATTTGATATACAAAAAAATAAAAAAAGCCCCTGTTTGAAAAGTGATTATTTCACAATTCTATTTCTACTAAACTCATTTCGACCACACATTCTAAAAATAAATAAAGAAATCATCTTTCACTTTTTCTCATATCTGTTCATTACCTTTTAATAACATTTTCGAAAAAATCACTTCTCATAAAGTCACTTTCCCATCTAAAATTGGACATTAAGAACATTTATTCGAGTGAACTGTGTTAACAAATATATTTTAACTTCTCTCTCTTTTATGATAATATTTAATTTACCTTATCAACTATATTCTAACAAGATCAAATATCCAAGTTAAACAAATTTCTTGATTTATTCAGTATTTTCTAATTTACCTACAAAATGTATCATTACATTTTTTATTTCAAATAAGCACTAGAAAATAATCTGGATCTTTGTCAGTGTATTGTGTTAATAAATTGCATGATTGAAGCAATATGACTCGATCGCAACTATGACAAGATTATACCCCTCAATATAACATAACATTTCGCAATATTTGGTAATGAGTACCTTCTTTATTAAAGGTAAAACAAACATTGCCAATAACATAACATTCCGCAATATTAGGTAACGAGACCTGATTTAAAGCAATAGTTATTAAACTCGACTCAAGCCGACTGCAAAATTTAACTAAAAAAATTTGTTTCAACACAAGAAATCAACTTCAATTATTATGTACCGGTCCGTTTTGTTTAAAACTGGGCCATAAACTTTCTGCATAGCCAGTCTCAGTCCAATCAAAAGCCCAAGTCCAGATCCTAGTCAAACATATTTTTATCCACACAATTACTATTAATTTATAATTTAAACATTCCACGAGATCTACGACTTATATCACTCCAGGCATGATACAGCTCTAGCACATTGGAAGACCAATACATAGGTTAAAAATGGCATCAGAACAATTATAAGAGATTCCATTGAATGTTCAATGAAATTAACTTAGATCAAGAGAGTACTGTCTTTAGCAAGTAAAAAATAGTATGCGATACAAAGACGAGGAGTGATTAATAGTATAAAACGATGATACAACATGAAAAGGGATAACCCGTGAAAGCTTTCTCGTTGCTACTTCCGCTAAATCTCCTTCACCTTTCTATCGGGCAAAGAAACTTTAGCGGAAGCAGCAAAAAGAAGCTTGGGTTATCCAACTTACATTATGATCAAAAGCCAAAATTAGAAAAATAAAATGTCATCTGCTCCTCTTAATTAAAACTTAAAAACTACCTTCTTTTTTCCCTCTTTCTTTTCTAGCTGAGCCATGAAATTTAACAGGGTTCGTCCTTGCGGTTTTCAGAGCGTATTGCTCCATTGAGCCATCTTGAATGATAAGCTTTTGCCTTCTGAGGAGTGATCATCTCAAGAGCGTGATGAATGCATTTGTGATATGAGAAGTCTTCCACTGTTCCATCCGTCCTTATCAGTACAAAGCAGCGCGATCCCACATGTTTTGGATGACGGCCAATCTGAAACAAAAGGAAAAGATGAGACAAAATTTTTGATCTTCCCTTTCAATCCAGTGCTTCTTTATGCAATATTAATGTGTGGAATGTACCTTAATCTCCATAGCACCAGTTCCAATCTTCTCTTTGAATCGAGGATGAAACTGAAGAGCCCTCAATGCAGCAGACTTGTCTTCTCCAGTTAACAGGTGATCAATAGGGTACCTACACCACCAATGGAAAATAAATACACTCGCAACTAGAAGGAATAGCAGATTATAGGGTCTCAACTCTCAATATAATTAAAACTCAAAGCAAACTCAATAAAATCCAATTAATATACTTCATGATACAGACATGACAAAGGCTATAGTAGTTGTATATTTTGGGTTCATCTATATTCATGCACAGTGTTGAGAAAGTCCACGTTTGGCAAGAGAATCTGTGAGCTGCGATGTAATTAACAAGGATTGTTTGGTTTAACAAGAATGCATATCAACAGGTTACGAATGTTGGACTTGCAACCATTAACCATGTGATTCACCAAGTTAAAAAATTAAGTGCATAATAATGGGAAAAAAAAAAAGAAAATGGATTTACGTACTCATGTAGCATACGCTGCAATGCCAGTGAAATCCTGTGTATGTCATCCAGTAAGATATATTGGGAGTACGTATCCTGTGTCAAATTTTTAAGGCCCTTTCCTTTCAATAGACAGTCGGTGACAGATTTGCCTGGTGTTTCTTTTTGCTTCACTGGTAACTTAATTTTTTCTTTCTGTTTAGTAGAACCGACATGGGTACTCAGCAGACTATATACATCTACAGGCTCAGCAAGTTCATGTCCCTGATGCACGATGAAGTAGAAACCATTAAACCAAAGGAGTAATCACCTTCAACAATGCAATAGTCTGATCTATGTATGGATGCGTATGATAAAGCAATCTTTATAACTTAGTGAAATGATACGCTTATCATAAATTCAATCCAAAAAATTATCTGTAACGAATCAACATTGACACAGTATTGAGACATTTTGTTTACCTTCCCATTATATATAACATCAAAATGACAACCAGTTCCAATCGAGGGAGTTTGTCCCCACGCCAAGGCCTCAAGACTCCCTTGAAGACCATCTGTTTGTCCAGTCTTAGCAGCTTTAACGAAGCAATCACTAGGATTCTGTGACAAAATCAGAAGTGCAGAAAATATGAGCAACATAATTTCCTCCAATGTGATAAACAATAATGGAGAACAAATAGAGGGCTATAGCTTTATATGACTACAAACCAGAAAGCATGCTTGTGAAAAGGGCGAAGAAATGGAAGTTTCCTTCCTTTGCTGTGCAAGTCCTTTGGCATTTAAGGCCACAAATTCCCCTGTAGCCGAAAGACAATTAGCGGTGACAACTAAATGATCCGGAAGGATGGTCTTGCCAGTATCACAGATTGCAGAATTCAAACTCTGCATTTGAAGATGCATTATCAGATTCATTGCTTGTTTGGGAGTTCTTAAATTAAAATTTAAGCAGCAGGTCACACATTATGTGGATAAAAAGTGAGTTAAGTTGCGAGCCCATAAAATGTGTGGATAAAAAGCGTGTTTGACCAGCCTAAATTATAATTTAAGCTTTGCCAAACATGCAATCAATGGAATGCCTATGTGCAATTAAAAGGAATGTGAGTAAGAAATAAAACTCACATCGACAAAGTACTTCCATGCTACATCAATCCCATAGAACTGACTGATGTCATAAATATCATCCGGATGACTGCGCTCCCAGTCAATTATATTTCTTATTCGGTAGCACTTATCGTTGAGGATGCTCCAGAATTTAGTCCTATCACAGTGTTCTGACATGAAAATACGCAAATAAACTTCACCTGAAGAGCCCTTCGGAAATTTTGAACGATGTGGTCTCTCTCTCCATAAGATATCAACCTTCTTGAATTCGGGGAATCCTAAATAACAAGTTGGAAAGATTGAAATACCTGTGAGGGTTCCTCTTACATGGCACCATGTGTTTGTAGAACTTAAATATTTTCTATAAAAGTATATACAAAAATTAAGAAGAAAACTAAAGTCCCTCCATATGATAACTTGTACTTCTCTTCCTAATTTCTAAATTCCTCCATGTTCAAGATTTTCCACAATAAAAAACTTGGATAAATTTCAAGTCAATCAAATATATTTATCTTTGTACACGTTACTCCAACCTCCAAGATATGTCCCAAGCAGGACGGACAGAAAGCTACCTGGCCTAGGAAGTATCTTCATTAGAAATCTGGAAGATGATTTATAAACCGTTAATTGGTCTGAGTCCTAAATGTATCCTGGCAAACTATTTCAAAAGGCATAAATAGATATATATAAGCTGTCTCTTAATTTGTCTGTTACTTTCAGAAACCACTTCCAATTTCCTTCTAATTTGTAATGAATTTCAAAATATAGTCGGCAATAGTCGTACATATAAATCAGGTGGATATGGTATGTGTCTTTCAAAGTTTCCCACCCTTCCTGTTCATAGGTTACGATTAAGGGCATTGCAGGTGCATCTTTTCTAGCCAAACTAAAAGAAAAATTCCACTTAACAAGCAACCTTTAAGGTAGTAAAAAATAACCCAATTCTAATAAAGGAAGTATTTCAGAATGAAAACTATACAAATCAATAGATGTAACAGATAACATCAGAAGCAACAAGAAATTATCATGGACAATCAAAAATAGATATTTGGGAGTCAATTTGATGGAATTACTACTTAATTTGGTTAAATAATGATTGTTGTAGGATAAACTCGAGTGTGGATGGCTATTGATGAAAAGAAGTAAAAATAAGCCAAAGATGCCGAAAAAGGAAGAATTGTAAGGTCTAGGGACCAAATTGTAAAATTTCAAAAGTTGATTCAGATCACGAATGGACAATTGAAGATTACATGGATCAAATTGGATCAAATTGGGAGTTAAATTACTCGTGGAAAACACAAAAGAGGATCCAAGATGAAAAGATGAAGAAATCATAGAACAAAGTGGAGATAGAACAAAAGTACTACCTTGTGATAGCAAGGTCAGTCCAAATAATTCAAGTTAGCAAAACGGAATAACTGTGTAATCGCATGGTTCAAATCGTCAGCAAAAATTTCGTTTCCTTCTTTAAGTCCAACTCTTTATGAAACGCAATTATACCACATTTTTAACTACTTAGAGGCACAAAGCATTAGAGAGAACAAGAGGCAAGAAACAAGAATTCTTCATTGTAATATACAAATTGAAGATTATTTCTTGGGTTTTGAGCAAAGAAGAAGAGGGTGTAACATGAGTTTGTTCAAGAAAGATTAAAGAGATTCAAGAACTCGCGGCTTTTCCTCTTTTTCTTCATACATCTAAAATTCAGGTGATGTATCCTAATTCAAGCATGAATTCTTATAATTTTGTAATGCTCAATTAAACTTTTAGTCATAAGGACTTAGATGAACCCATTGTTATTAAGTTCTAATATTAATTTCAAGACTTCAACATTACATATTGTTCATCTTAAATGTTATTATAATGTTTAATGCTTTCAATTAACTAACTAATAATTGAATTGAAGTATAATCTTTATTTTATTCAAGAGAGAGAATAAGAAATATAGCATGTGATAACAATCATTGTAAGGTCCATATCGAATAGAGATATATCGTTATGCCTTTCTTATGTTTTAATGCATCGTTGCATGTTCGCATCTTTTATAAAAATATTGGAAAGTCACGTGTGAGGATAGATTTAATTCTACTCAAAAGAAATTATTGAACAAAATAGGAACAATTGACGTCAAGGTTAAATAAATGCCATTGTCTTGAGTTAAGTTAAAAAGAATTAATAAAGGGGGGGTTCGATGTCTTAGTGCTTGCTTTTAATTGAGTTTTCAAACGCTTCTAAGTTGCTCGTTAGATTAGTTTAGATAGCTAGTTATAAAAATCAATCAATCACAATTTGTTTATTCAATTACAGTTAGTATTAATTAAAACTAGATTAAGTATTTGGTCTTCGAGGGAACGATATCTTATTCATATTTTATTACTTGGCTACTATACCAAGAACTTGAGGATTTTAGCAATCGGATACAAACCTTTTATAACAGTTTGAAGGAGGACCGGTATAACCATTTCACGAAGAGTACCCAGTTCTACTTCCAAATTACTGACGCTTTCAGTTAATGCAACTGTGATGCAAATTTTTGTGCCAGTTCCATATTTCAGGTCAGCTTCAGAACAACCCCTGCCAATTGAGCGCCAAGATCAGAAGTATGTCATAGGCTAAAACAAAGAAAATTACCGGATAAATAAAGGACTACTGTCAAGCAACTCTTAAAGACTTATTCTCTCTTTTTTCTTTATATACGGAAAATTTCCTCAGCATATGGAAGACATGTTGCAACTAATACAGATGGGCCTTTTTTCCTGAAGCATCTTACTTGCTTATTATCTTCAAGTTTGGCATTTTTGCTTTCACTCTAGCAGCATCATACTTCATATAAAGAGCATCAATAACATTACGCAACTTCAGCCGTTTCTTCTTTGCAACTTCCTGAAAGAACACAAATACTTGAGAATGCAATTCATGGACACCAAAAGTAGAATGTATTTAATTTAAATGAATTACCTTGTCTATGTGAAAATGACAAACCGGCGTACTAATGTAGGTCTGGGAGGACAAGCTTGGTGTAGACAGAAGAAATAAATAAGAGATCATTTCAAATATTCAAATAATACTTGATAAATATGAACACCAAAAATATTAAAATAGAAGGCTCAAAAAGTAGATAGGCAAAACTTACAATATTGCTACTTCTGAGACTACATCAGAGAATAGCACTCTCTCCAAATGATCCTTGACTTCTAAAGCTCCATATTCAAAACCATTTGCCCATCTTCCAAGTCTTCTGGACAAAAAAAGTGATGAACTTTTATCACCAGTGCTCTTCTTTACTCCACATTCCAAGACTTTCTGCATGGTTAAATTGGAATAGGCAAGATTTTGTCAGGCATTCTCAACAGAAAACTAAATAGAAATGTAGTTAGTCAACTCTAAATTCTCCAAGCACTTGATGAAGTTTCAGCAAACATATATGCATAAAGAAGCTCATGAGATTACATTAAGTGATAAATAGTGCATTTGGCCTACACAGTATACTTGCACAATGCAAAAAAGAGAAGTATAGCCAAAGTTGTGCTGGAGAGAGAACCTTTAGAGCTAACAGAGGTGATGGTTCAAATGCACTGACTGGTTGATCCAAAGCACTGTATGAAGCCTC
>CADEPD010014803.1:0-15237 GCA_902829195.1 Fraxinus dipetala
AATACTCTACAATTTAAATTATTCAAATCATATTTGAATTAATTGGGAATTAACACATAAAAAAATTATATTAAATAAGATACGAAGATAAATCATTAAATATTTATTGGAAAAAAAAAAAAAGAAGCCCAAAAAGAAAACTTGTTGGAGTTCATAAAAAATTTACTCTTTAAATTTTAAGATATTATCTATTATGCACAAGATACTCTCTTAGAGATGTTCTTAGGACCTTCCATTTCCTTTGACGTCTTTTCTTGATATTCTCCACGTGAGGAAATAATCTCGATCAATCATCAAAATTGTTTCCAAAATCTTTTCCGTGTTGAACAAAAATGAAATTTAACTTTTTTCCCTTCATCGAGGTATGTATAATCTACCGTATCATACAAATAAAAACCGTAATAAATATCTGATATTTGTTGATGATGGAACATCAATAATAGGAGCAATGGACCATCCTGCATTTCCTTTGCTTCTCATCCTTTTTTCTTCTACCCTATTTCATCCCTGCAACTGCATTAGACACATATAACTGTCTGCCACTTCAACTACCATCTCATGCCAGTATTCCCCAGTTTATATAAACTGTTCAATCAAAACAAAGAAATATTACCGTGTTTCTTGAAAAGAAAACAGTGAAAAATGATTATTTTACCCGTGTCATTTCCCCACGGCTTTGCTATATATGAACTCCCAACAAAGGCTTGCTATTCACAAAGTTGAATAGACTATATTGTAGAGCTTTGAAGGATTCATTTGAGTCATTCAAAACCAAAAATGCGGTTTTCATCTTCAAAAAATTTCATAAAACGGTTCTGCGTGGAGGACTTTCATACAAGTAATGAAACCCAAAGTGGTTTCTTCTCTACCGATCTCCTGCCATCACTTGGAGCTCGAATTAACCAGGAAACAAAACTCAGAAAATACATAATTTCCCCATTCAACCCGCGTTATAGGTGAAAAACTTGCCTCAACACTGCAATAAGCTAGAGGATACAAATTAAGAGGCCACTAATTCTCATTTGTGTCGTTCATTTTCAGGGCCTGGGAGATGTTTCTTGTTCTCTTGGTCATTTATTCAGCCTGGATTTCTCCATTTGAGTTTGCATTTTTGCGTTACAAGAAAGATGCCCTGTTCATCATAGACAACATTGTCAACAGTTTCTTCGCCATCGATATTTTTCTCACCTTCTTTGTGGCATATCTTGATAGCCAATCTTATCTTCTAGTTGATAATCGTCGAAAAATGGCAATAAGGTAATTACGGACGTACTGTAACTACTGGTTATAGACTCGAGATATCTGTAAAGTACATCTAAGCAGTAAAATTGTTTACCTGTGTTACATCTGACTAACAGGTATATATCCACCTGGTTCATCTTTGATGTCTGCTCCACGATACCATTTCAATCCATCAGCCTCCTTTTCACGAATCACAGCGATGTATTATGCTTTCAATTTCTCAGTATGCTTCGACTTTGGCGTCTCAGAAGAGTCAGTTCCCTGTTTGCACGGTATTAAAATCTTTTGTACCATCCTATCCTGTCTAGAGAGTAGTATTATACAAATAACTCTTGACAACCCACCACTTGTTTCTTCTTCAGACTTGAAAAGGACATCCGATTCAACTATTTCTGGACTCGCTGCACAAAGCTCATCTCTGTAAGCAACTGCAAGTTCTATACATTACTTCATGCAAATTGCTAGTAAGCCTACACGTATAAATTACTGCCTTTTCCCATTGAATTCAGGTGACTTTGTTCGCAGTACATTTTGCTGGGTGCTTTAACTACATGATAGCAGATAGATATCCAGATCCGAAAAGAACTTGGATTGGTGCAGTTAATCCAATTTTCAAAGAAATGAGCCTTTGGGACAGATATATAACTGCAATTTACTGGTCTATAGTGACACTAACCACAACAGGTTATGGGGATTTGCACGCTGAGAACCCAAGAGAGATGTTGTTTGATATCTTTTATATGCTATTCAATCTGGGATTGACATCTTACCTCATAGGGAACATGACAAACCTTGTAGTTCATTGGACCAGCCGCACCAGAAACTTTGTAAGCCTCCCCTCTGTCTCCTTCTCACTCTCCCAATTAAGAAGTTTGTCAAGTACATATTTGGTATGCTGTCTGAGTATTATGAACAAAATTTTGGTTTGGTGTTGTAGAGAGATACTATTAGAGCTGCTTCAGAATTCACAAAACGGAACCATTTGCCTCCACATATTCACGAGCAACTTCTGTCACATATATGTATCAAATTCAAAACAGAAGGATTCAAACAGCAAAAGGCCCTTAATGGACTGCCTAAGGCCATTCGTTCCAACATTGCTCACTATCTATTTTACCCCATTGTTCAAAATGTCCATCTCTTCCAAGGTGTTTCACAAGACTTCCTTTTCCAACTGGTATTCTTCTCTTTCTTCTTCCTCTAACTCCATCTTCTCATAGAGAAGCCAACATATACATTTGAATTGGTATTCTTATTCTTTGAAAAGGTCCCGGAATTGGAAGCTGAGTATTACCCTCCAAAAGAAGATGTGATTTTGCAACATGAGGCCCCAACAGATTCATATATACTTGTCTCAGGAGAAGTGGTAAGTAATCTAGTATACCTCAAACAAACTAGGAATTATGCTGAAATCCCTAAAAAATTCATGCTTTTTGCCTTTTCTCATACCCATTAAAATACTTTTTGGTTGTCACAGGAACTAATTGCAAGTATTGATAGGCATGATCAAGTAAGCAATATTTACATCACTCTATATCTGTAAATTTGCAAATAAGAACAAAGGACTGTGTAGAATATCACATAATTTTTCTATACGCATACAGGTCCTAAGAAAGGCTAAATCAGGGGAAATGTTTGGAGAAATAGGGGTTTTATGTGGAAAGCCTCAGCCAGCTGGTGTCCGAACCACAGAACTTTCTCAAATACTACGACTGAACAGGACAGCATTACTAAACATTCTTCAAGCAAATCCAGCAGATAAACACACTATTATGAACAATCTTTTCCTGGTAAATTCAAGGAGCTTTATATTGCTATCCTCTCGTTTGCAAAAACTCAAACTGAATCACTAATTTTAATTGCAGAAACTCGGCAGATGGAGGAGCATTGACAACGAGGGTTATCACGATCCAACTTTGATCCACAGTAATTGGCTTGATAAAACTAAAGGCACTTATGACCCAATGTTGAGTTCTGAAAATAAAAGAAATTTACATGAGTACAAAATCGACTTATCAGGGCCAGAAACGGGTGAAACAACCAGGATTAGTCAGCATACAGAAAATGAGGCTGATATTTATGCCAACAGTCATCAAGGGATACAAACATATATTAGCTCAAGCAGTTTTAGCTATCCCAACAGCGAATTTGCTTTACAATCAGCCAAGAAGAGAGTTACCATTCACATGAAGTTTCAAAATGACAAAATTACATTAAAGCAGTTTGGGAAGCTAATAATTCTACCTGATTCACTAGAAATGCTATTAGAAATAGCAGGTAAGCCTCCTTCGAGCCCTAGACAAATTTGAAACAAATCATTTTTATGGTTAATTATAGATTTAGTACATGTTCGGTAGAAATTAAAATCTAGATTTTAATCTAAGCTAAAGTGAATAATTATTTTTAACCACATATTTTATAAGTTTAACAGTTTTTCAACTCTATGTTTCGTCAACTTCTATCAAAATTTACTAAAAATCTGATTTTAATTCCCACCAAACAGGGACTTAATGAGAAAAAAATGATAATTAAGGAAAAATCTCAAACTTCAAATACATTACTTTATAGATATTGCCCCTGTTTAGTTTAGATAAAAATCAGGGTTCCATGAAACATATGATTAAAATTAATTGTAAACTTTGACTTAGATTTTAATAAACTTTTTTAGCTTAACCAAACAGAAGCAATAAGTTTTCACAGTGATTTATCTGATCCTACCTGCGTACCTTGTGAAATTGCAGGTCATAAGTTTGGAGACTACAATTTCACAAAAGTTGTAAATGCAGAGAATGCAGAAATTGAAGACGTAAGTGTTATCCGTGATGGGGATCATTTGTTTCTACTGCCGAGCTAGCAACATCATAGAATGCAATGCGACCTAAAAATTATGTACGGCAACAATCTAGTCATGCAGAGAGCTACGCAGTTCGAGCAAATGGTACATTGAAATATTTAACAAATTTGAGTTTATACAAATCAATGAATGGGTTTTACAAGAATGTTGCAGTTACTGGTTAGGAGGGTAAATATAATAAGGGAGAAGTTTGACCAGGGAACACATTACGCATAGGACAATTAGAGTTTCTCACTGCACATGGTCCAATGTAGTCTCAAGTTGAAGGTGATCTACCACGATTTGAATTTTCAGAAACTCAGTTTACTTATCGATTACAATTCATTTTTAAATAATGTTATGTTTAGGAAAGAAAATTAAAGGATGTAGTTATGTTATTCTCAGTTCAAGTTCCATTGGGATCAATTTGTTTTCGGATAGTTGAGTAGGGTAGCACTAATTCACAAGTGTTTCCATCTGGCGTATGGTTTTTGTTATAATTTCAAAACTACCTATACATTTGCTACTCTTTTCCAATTCGTATGAAGGAGCAAAACAGTCCATTAGGAAAAGAAATCCCATATATATTCAACTCATTTATTATAAAATGTTATCAGTTCATTCATAGAACTAACACAATTGTTGAAGGCAAGGGCATAATTGCAGTCATTCAACATAGCTTAAACCTTGAGCAAATACTAAGTATTCAAAATTGGAACACAAAATCCAATCTTGTAAATCAATTATTTATTGCTAAATTTTGTGCTAAAACACCGAAATTATTCCATAGCATAAATATTTTTTGAAAATCAAAACTAACTCACAATTTTCAATTCTTCTCCTTCTCTTCCTCAAATGCAGACACTGGACCTAGAAATCCCGTTCGGGGTGCCAAACACAATTTTCCCAGAAATGGGGCCCTAAATGTGAATATCGGAAATGGTGACCTAGATCAGGAGCTCCTTGCTCTTGACACCTGTCAGCCGCATCATCCGCCGGTCATCAACGAAAGCAGTGACCTCTCCATTATACGATACGCTGCGACCGATTGCACGAAATCGGTGAACCTTGCTCTTCTTCTGCTTCAGCCACACGAATCCCGTAGTCTCATTGCACCCCACCTCAACGATGTCGTCTAAGGGAAGCAGGCCCTTCGGGAGGTTAATTTTCTCGAGAAGTTCGATGGATTTTCGCTTGCAGACGGCTTCACCGGTGTAAATTTCGGCGTTTTTTCTGTGGGGTGCGATTTATTGGGACGACATTTTGTCGGAAAATGTAAATCGGATTCTTTTGCTATAGGGTTTGGGTGTTGCGGGACGGACGTCATGGAGAAATAACCTTGGATACTTTGGCTAAATGTAACGAGTGAAGTTCAACCTGGGAATGAATTTACTCGAAATCAGTACCAATTTAATAATCACAGCTCAAGGAGTTAAAATCTCATCTCAATTGCTGAATTCGTCACCAAATTGAGAATAAGTGATGATAGAATTAGAGAAAAAAAAAGAAAATAGAAGGAGTAGAAGAAATAAGAGAGAGAATTGATTAATAGAACTGATTTTACATCAACAACTCGTTCATTTTCTCCTCTCGTTCATTTTCTCCTCTGTTCTGTACATATATGATGAAAAACAAAATGGTGGGAAATCGTATTCTCTTTTACAAAAAACGCAATAAGTAAAATGACACTTAAATGCTAGTTGTGAATCCCACTTCTAAAAGCTAGCTACGGTTGATTCTTTTCCTTCTTTCCCCCATTTCTTCCATTCAGTTGCTGCTGCCTCATCATGACAACCCCCTCCTTAAATGAACATTGTCCCCAAGGTTTAAAATTAGAGTATTTTTTCTGTATATCATCTGAATCTTCCCAAGTTGCCTCATCTGTGATCTGCCATTTCCATTTGATTAGCCACTGAGCTCTGGTACGATTTCTTTTTTTGTAAATTTTGTTTTGAAGCATTTCCTCTGGTTGTTCTACATCTTCCTCTCTAGTTGGTAATTGTTCTGCAACAACTTCTTTGTTTCCTATCTTCTGTTTAAGTAATGATACATGAAACACCGGGTGAATTTTTGCTTGGTTGGGAAGTGCTAGGCGATCTGCTACACTTCCAATCTTCTTTTCAATTTGATAAGGGCCACATTATCTAAGTCCGAGCTTCTGATTAATCCTCTTAGTAAGGGTCTGCTGCTGATATGGACGTAACTTTAAATAGGCACAGTCCCCAACTTGGAAATTTCTCTCAGTTCTATTTCTATCTATGTACATCTTCTTACTGGCTTTAGCTTGTGCTAAGTTCTCTTTTAATTGTTGATCCATCTTATACCTCTCTTGTAAAACATCTTCCACCATAGCAACACTTGTTTGCTGATAAGGTCCCATAGCTAACTATGGTGGTGGAATCCCATATAGAGCTTCAAAAGGTGTAATCTTGATGTCTGAATGAAAAGTGGTATTATACCACCACTCGGCTAAAGATATCTATTTAGCCTATACTTTAGGCCTGTGGTGTGTCATGCACCTGAGATACAACTCCATACACTGATTTAACCTCTCATTTTGGTCATCTGACTTGGGTGGTATGCTGAACTGAGCTGTAAATTAGTTCCCATGAGTTTAAATAGCTCTTGCCAAAAGGTGTTAGTGAAAATCTTGTCCCCGTCAGAGATAATACTTTGAGGCATGTCATGGAGTTTATAAATGTGATCCAGGAATATTTGTACCACCTTCTTTGCTATAAAAGGATGAGAAATGGTGAGAAAATGGTTGTACTTGGTAAATCTGTCTACTACTACTAATATGACATCCTTTTCCTCAGATTTTGGCAAACCTCAATGAAGTCCATGGATATATGACTCCACAAATGTTGGGGTTCAGGTAGAGGTTGTAGCAAGCCTAGATATGGTAAGTTTTCATCCTTACATTTCTGGCAAATGTCACATTGTAATACCTCTTTTTTGATTCTTGTGTCATGCCTGCCCAATAAAAGTGTTGTTTAGCTGTAAATATACTAACCTGTATTCCAGAATGCCCTATTCTTGTGAGTCATATATAGTCTGAATCAATTTTTTCCTTATCTTTCTCCCACTGCCAATCTACAACTTTTCCTTATACTTAATCAACCCATTTTTATACTGATATTCAAGTTGTGCAACTAGATCCAGAAGCAAGGCTTGGATATTCTTTTCAGCAAAATCACCTTCCTCATAACTAGAAATTACCTCCTGTATCCACGCATGTATTAACTAAATAATGGCAACACACCTTTCATCATTTTCTACCCTCCTAGAGAGTGCATCCGCTACACATTCTCTATCCCCCTTTTGTACTGGATTTCATAAACTAAACACATTAATTTAGTTAGCCACTTTTGCTATAATGGATTAGTTATCCTTTATTCAAGCGAGAATTTTAAGGATTGATGATCAGATAAAATGGTGGTCTTCCAAGTAATTTCTCCATTTCAGCACTGCAGTAACCAAGGCCAAGAGTTCTTTCTCATATATTGACATTCCCAAGCTCCTTGGTCCGTGGCTGTACTGATGTAAGCTAGAGGTTTCCTATCCTACATTAATACTACCCTAATGCCTCCTTAACAAGCATCCGTTTCCACAATAAAAGGTTTCTCAAAGTTGGGTAAGGTTAGCACTGGAGTGGAACTCATGACTAGCTTAAGATTATTAAAGGGTTGCCTCTGCTGTATCTGACCATAGAAAATAATCTTTCTTTAGAAAATCAGTGATGGGCTTAGCTAATGTCCTATAGCCTTTCACGAATTTTCTATAGTAGCCAGTCAAGCCAAGAAATCTCCTTAGTTGTCTGATATTAGTTGCATTGCCTATACTTTTTTAGGGTCCGCTGATACACTTGGCTGATCAATCACATGGCCTAGGTATTCCATCTTCTTTTGCCCAAAAGTACACTTACTTAACTTAACATACAACTCATGTTTCCTGAGTAGCTGCAAAACAATCCCCAAATGTTCACAATGGCTGGGCATATCTACACTATATATTGGAAGGTAGCATGGGCATTGATCAGCCCAAAAGGCATGACCTTAAATTCATACAGACCTCGATGAGTTTTGAAAGTTGTCTTATAAACATCCTTTGACCTAACTCTTATCTGATGGTATCCCGCTCTAAGATCAATCTTAGAAAGATATTTAGCTCCAAAAAGTTCATCAATTAGCTCATCAATCAAAGGCATAGGGTATTTTTCCTTCACAGTCAGGTTATTAAGCTGCCTATAATCAACGCAAAACCTCCAAGTTCCATCCTTTTTCTTGACCAGCAGCACGGGGAAAGCAAAAAGGGCTGCTACTAGGTTGAATACTTTCTGAGTCTAACATCTCTTTAACCAATCTTTCCACCTCAATTTTTTGGAATAAGGGGCATTTGTATGGCCAGAGTTTCAATGGACGAGTCATCTGATGATCATGGCTTCTAAATAAAGGTAGTCCCTTAGGTTCTGCAAACACATCTTGGAAGTTAGTTAAAACTGGCTTGAGTTCTTCTGGTGTTTCTGTTGAATCTGTTTCTATAATGGTATACAGTTGCCCCATGATTTCATATTCTTGATTCTCAAACCATCTCTCTAGTTGCTCCTTACTGATCATTTCCATTTTACTGCCAGTAAACTCACTACTTAGTTTCACATCTTCCCTATTATACATGTATTTAATATACCCTTTTGCGAAATCAAAGGTTATTGGTCCAAATTGACCGAGCCTGTTCACCCCCAACATCATGTCATTACCCTTAAGTTTTAGGGACCTTAATATGTATTGGAACTCTAGCCCTTACATTTGCCAAGCTAGTGGTTGGCATATAGCCTTACTTTCAAGCTTTTCTCCATTTGCTACAGTCACTATCATTGGTTTGGCATTCTCAGTCGAGTATCCTAAAATATGTACCAGCCTTTCATCAATAAAGCTATGTGTGCTTCCACTATCAATGCATATAGACATTCTCTTGCCTTTTATCCTTCCTGAAATTCTTATAGTTTTGTATTTGATGTGCCCATCTAATGCATTGATGGAAATTTGCATAATTCATTTCCCTTCATCTTGCTCATTCTCCTCTCCATCAGGGTCTCCTGTCTCCCTGCTATGTCCATCGCCTTCTTCATCCACCACCATAAAGTTCAACATCCTATTCTTACAAATGTGTCCTTGGGTGTACTTCTCATCACACCTAAAGCAAAGCCCTAGCTTTCTTTTGGTTTGGATATCAGTGGGTGTAATGGTTTTGTAAGGTGCATTTTGGAAGTTCTGAATTTGAGTTGGCGTTTTAGGAGTTAGGTAGTGTTATTCGGGTAATTTTTTAGTGTAAAGGTTTTTTGGTGTAGTAAACGGTTTAGTGGGTTTAGGGTTCTTGTTGAAAATAGTGATTTCTTGGAGTTGAGTTACTTCAAAAACTTTGGTTAGGGTATTGGGTTTAATCATCTTGATCGTTGACTTAATCTCCCCCTTCAATCCACTGGTAAAGAAGCTAATATAGTAAGATTCGGGTAGGTTGGGTAATGCTTGCATAGCTTGTGCTTTTAAATCCTCAAATTTCTCCACGTACTCGACCACACCACCATATTGTCTGATTTTGCTAAAGGTCTCCACTATATCCTCACCAGTGGTCTCAATAAACCTTCTACAGATTTCAATAGCCAATAGGTTCCAATTGGTACTTGGATTACTAGCTAGGAACCCATGGAACTAGATGTCTACCCTTCCTTTCAAATCTCTGTAATATCAACCCTTAGCTCCTCTATAACTTGATGAATTTGAAAATATTTGTTGGCCTTCCTCACCCATTCTCTAGGGTTATTACCCTCAAATTGGGGAAAGTCAATTTTTGGAATTTTGGCATTCAATCTAGTATAATAATTACTTCCTCAGGTTCTATCTTCATTACTAGACCTCACCCTTAACACACCACTATCAAAACTTGATCCAATGTTGGAACCCTCCACTCGTTTCTTTTGAGTTACACTTATCTTAGCCTGTAAAGCAACAACGACTTCATGTTTCTCATTCATTTGCTTTATAAAACCATCAATGTTATTAAATTTAGAATCGACCTTACCAGTGAGGGAAGCAACAACAACACTCAACTCACTCATATCTTTATCCAGCCTCTTTAGGTTTTCTTTAGTAGTTTTCTGTCTAGTCTCCATTCTTGCCCAGATTCTTAGTTCTCTGATACCAAATGTAATGAGTAAAGTTCAACTTGGGAATGAATTCACTCAAAATTAGTACCAATTTAATAATCACAGCTCAAGGAGTTAAGATCTCAGCCCAATTGCTGAATTAACCACTAAATTGAGAATGTGTGATGATAGAATTAGAGGAAGAAAAAAAGATATAATGAGTAGAAGAAATAAGAGAGATAATTGATTAATAGAACTGATTTTACATCGAAAACTTGTTCATTTTCTCCTTTGTTTAGTACATATATGTTGAAAAAACAAAATGGATGGAAATCGTATTCCCATTTACAAAAAACGCAATAAGAAAAATGACACTTAAATGCTAGTTGGTGGATCCCACTTCTGAAAGCTAGTTACAGTTGGTTCTTTTCCTTCTTTCCCCCCATTTCTTCCATTCAGTTGTTGCCGCCTCATCATGACACTACATAATAGGGAAAAATTGCACTATCAGTACCCAATGTACTATTTAAGTAACTAGTTAGTCCCAGCCTTTATCTTTCACTAAAACCATCCAAATCGTCATTAATCTGATTTGTGATCCTCGTAAAAGCAAATTTTTTAGGTTTCAATTAATGATGCTTTGTAGTATAAAAATAATGGATATAAGTCTAATAACAATTTTGCTTTTACTTTATTTATTGTAAAGTATGATAAAGATTTGTTCAACAACAACAAAGTACGAGATCTTGTTCGTCCTCGACCAAACGATGACAAAAATGTTAGGGAATATCTCCAACAAACCCGGATTATCCTCTCATGTTCTAAGTATTGAGCTCCACCAACACCAAAAGCAGGGACGGATGTAGGGGGACTGGGTTGGGCAGTAGCTCGGTCCATTCCCAGCCCACTTTATTTTTTTGATGTAAAAAGTGTAAAAAAAATTTCATATTAGCCAGACTTGTAGTCCGGTTTTGGATCCGTTCCAAACCAAAAGCAAAAAGATCACTTTTCAATCTCCAAGAGCACCAACTTCAAACAAGAAGAATGAAAAAAGATGGCAACTAGAACATTGCTAATCACCGATGCACATTTCCTCATTTGAAGCTGAAAATGATGATACAAAAACCTGCTAATATGAACCTACATTACACACATCATGGTTCATATATTTGAAATGTTCCTTTTTGTGTTTAAACTTGTTTAATCAAACTTGCTGTCAAACATGGATGTCCATCCTGTTATAGCTGAATCCACAAGATTACACCATGTTTAGTCATTAGCACATTTACTACAATTGGAATGAATTCCATTAGCAAAGGTTTAGTTTTAATTTTTCTTTTCCATCTTTTAATAAATCTATTAGCGGGAACTCACCTTTTACTACATTCAACTACATAAGCACGAACAACCTATGTTTCCTAAAATGATTACGCATAAAACATTATTTGCAGCTTTTATGTTATTATTGAGTACTTTATTACCAATACATCACGCACATGTCAAAAACTACTCGCATCTTGTTAGCGATTTGGTTCATGATCCTTCAGCACATAAATAGGAAAAATTTATGTTGGGGTCATTTAATTGTTGTCTTTTCTTGCTTGATTACATGATATTAATATAGAATCAAGTATTATAGGAATTTTTTTGTGTAATATGTATCAATTTTAGGTTTGTTTCATATTTATTTGTATATAATTTCAGTTAGGACTAGGTTCATTCACAATCTGATACAAAGTTTTGATTAGTCAAAATAATTTACTTAGTGAAATGATTTAGGGTGGATATTCCATAATGAATTAGTATAAGAATAAGAATTGTTCTATGAGTTTTGGCAAATATACTCTATTTGACAACCATTAAAATCTCTCTCTCTCTCTCTCTCTCAAATCTTATTCTTAACCACACATTTTCCAAAAAAATCATTATTTCAAAACACATTTAAAAAAAAAAAAAAAATCATTTTAATGATTGCCAAACAAGGGCCAATAAGAATTGGAAAATAAAAAACATAGTATTGTTGAATTTTTAATTTTAATATTGTATGGTTGTGCTTGGCTTTATAACATCATATTACTTAATGTGGTCTTGAAAATCTCATTCATCACACCTCTCTGTAGGTTAAGTTCACAGTAAATTTTATTTAGCAATAATTACTAATTGCTGCGGGATTCTTATTGAACATAATTAAAGAAGAAAAAAGAGTAATTTATCATCTTAAGATTTCTTTTCACCTACCCGGATTGCCCTTATTTAGACACCCATGTAACAAAATTTTTCTATAGCTGAGTGCACAACTGAGTGCCTGAAATCTCACTCAGTCTACTGGGCATAAACCTCCAAATCATCCAACTCAACAGGACCTTGCAATTGTACTCGTACACTTGCATCAGTTTAGTCTTACATCTCTACGGAAATACGGAAGCACAGTTTCTAATATAAGTGAACTTAAATTTTAACAATAATAATCGTCGAAAGTTGTCTCCATTTCGAGGTGATCCATATCATCTCCAAAATTTTGGTTGACGGAGTTGTAATCTTAGAAGTACTAACGAACTATTAAATCTTCATCATGCTTGCTTGAGAAATGTAATCAAACGAATATTTGGCATTGTTCAAGTCGCGATTTACAAATTTTAAATTAGCACTTTTATTTCCATTTAAAATACCAGCATGGTTAGCGTTAGCCTGTGCAAAATTGCAAAATGTTCTTCCCAAAAAGTATCATTCTTGATGAATTTCTTGTTGAACCACACATAGTGAAAATTTATCTCCATTTCCGTTTGTTGACCTAAAAAATGTGCCAACAGAATTCCTTTCACCTCCTCTCCATGTAGACATCACCTACACACCGAAACACTCTGTTAGGAGGCAAATGTCATCGGTCAAGAAAAATATCCGACTACCGTTTACACTCCGATGATCATAAAGATGACAAAAAAACTCGATCCCACGGGGTCCCGCCCCGAACGGGACAGGGATAACCCGCTTAATTGGGTATCGGGGCGGGGATGTGGACGGGGCGGGAAATTTCAACCTGGGGTGGGTTCGGGGCAAGGAAGGGTAATGGGCGACCCGGCTCGCTCTCGTTTAATTCAGTTTTAATTTTTACAAATTAATTTTAGATAGAATATACTTTTGCTAACATAAATTGTCTTTTAGGATAAAATTTGGCCGCTAATCTATTTTTAATTAAATACTTATATTAAAAGCTGAGTTAAAAAAAGAGTAATAAACAGGGCAGCGTCCCCGCCCCGCCTTGCCTTAAACGGGTAACGGGGCGGGGGGCCGCCCCATCCTGTTGCCATCCCTAAATGGTCAAGTCAACGGCCAGACGAGATGAAAGAAGAGTGCAAGAGAAGAAAGAGAGATTTGGATAGGGTCAGAAAATGTACCTTAATTATGAAACGAATCATATATATAGGAAATGTAAATGGGCATGTGGGCCTAATGGGCCGGACCCAAGTTTAGGCCCAAAAATATTCGACTTGACTAAATAGGTCCATTGTAATTAAATAGTCGATGTCACGTAATATATGGGTGTAACAATAGTCCCCCAAGTTTGAGTCGTATATTCATGTGCGTTCGGACTTTGAAGTATAAATAGTCAAGTCGGCCAATGTGAGATCATTTTCGTCGAGCGTATGCTACGTAATTTATAGGTGTAGTACCATTTCCATTTAAAATAGCAGCACGGTTAGCATTAGCATGTGCAAAATTTTGTTCCCAAAGAGTATCATTCTTGATGAATTTCTCGTTGAACCACATAGTGAAAATTTATGTCAATTATCGTCATCTTTACCAAGAATTGAAGGGGATGAAAACATTTTGGAAACTCAAGAGCAACAAAGAGAGCATGCAAATGAATGGAAAACTAATATAGCTTCAGATGTACGGAGAGTTACTGTATAACAATGATGTAAATCCAAAGTGATGGAAATTGAATGAATTATGCTTAGACTTTTAGAATCTTTCCTTCAATGCAACAATCGAATAACAGCCTTCATGCAGTAGCTGATTTGGTGCCTTTAAGAATGGTGTTTTATTTTCTGTTAGCCACTTGGCAATTCATTTCTAGAATTTTCTTGTATTTTCGCATGTAAAGACTGCTGTATAAATTGGTGGATCAATGAAATGATCAAGCAGTGAAAATTCATTCAAACTCATCCCAAATTTTAACTTGGTATCAGAGCCATTATGGCTAATATCAGTACAGGCAATCAATCTGGGCCAACTGATTTCGGCATGTTACCAGTAGCCCATGTTGCTGTAAATCAGTTCTCACCAGTTGGAATGACTCTCAATCAAACTCCATCAGTAAAGCTCGACAGGAATAACTACCTATTGTGGAAGAATATGATTATGTGATAAATGTGTTTTACATACATATTTTATTGTCAAAACATGAGCAATTGTTGATCTAAAATGTTAGAATATAGTTTAATTCTATGAAATTCATGTTTTGCAAGACAGTGACGAATGTAGCGGAAATAAAGAGAAACAAGTGAAAAATAGCCAAGCTGGAGGAAAATAAAAGTTCAGGGACTAAATTACAAATATCTAAAAGATGGCTCGAAAGGTAAAATGAGATCTCGAAAGAAGCGAAAGCTAATTGGCCGAAGGCATAAGTCATAAGATGAAGAAGAATAATAAATAGAGGTCAAAAACCAAGAAAATCACGTTGGGGGACCAAAATGGAAGAACCACATAGTTATTAAAACTATGCGGTCGCAAAGGCAAAATACAACTTCGATCACATGGATATTTTCAGAGATTTCCTGGGCCAATCTATTTGCTCTATGCGACCACATGAGTTTACTCTATGTGGTCGCATAGAGTAAAATGAAAGCATTTTTTAAGGTTTCATTCTTTGACTAAAACACGTTTGGAAACCTAATTTTTGCATCATATTTAATCTTAACGCCTCAAAACACCTCCAAGCCGATTTTTACACTTTTCTTCCATATTTTTGACTGAAGAAACACATGGAGAGCTAAAAAACATTGGTGAAGCCACGAAG
>CADEPD010014809.1:0-13649 GCA_902829195.1 Fraxinus dipetala
TTTAGGGTCATTGCCCTTGTCATGATAGTCAATGAGGGGAATTAGCCATTCCAGTCAATCAAACAAATATAACTTAGTACATTACAGATTTGACCGTGGCAACAATGAAGATCGACAGTGGTGTTGATTAAAACAAGGAAAGTGATCGATTGAAATTACATTAAACTAGTTCTTGTTCTCAGCAGCATTCTCTTCCTTTTCAAGTGCAACTACCACTTTCTACAAGATGACTTCTGTTGGCTGGTGAGAATTCTCTACAGCCTTTGATATTGCTTGCCATTTTTCACCATGCTTTGGTTCTGCTGCAACACATCTCTCCAAGACATTCTTCAACGTCTCAATGTTACCATTTTTAAGTTCGAATTTGTGGTACCACATTTGCTTCTTCGCTTTCAATTTTGGGCGATTTTGAAGTCTACAATTTAGGGATTTTAATTCAAGGGTGCAGAGGAAGCAAACGTGTTCCAGACATGCGGACAAATTAACGGACAAAATATGCCAAATCAGCCTTCCATTATATATGTGGCGATTTCCGTTAATTGTGGGTAATTGAAATGAGTGATGAATGGGTAAACATTTGAAAAGATGAGTGAGCAATTAGTAACAACTTTTTAATTGGATGAGCAAGTGATACTTTCAGAAAATTATAATCAAACGGGTTCAAAAACAATTTTTGGATAAAAATAGTTTTTGAGTTTTTTAAAGCTCTACCAAACAAACCCGTAAGTTATTTTTAAACCATTATTCAGTAATCAAAACCGGATAAAAACCTGTTTCCAGAGGGTTCTAGATGTAGCAAGCAGAATTATTATGATTTATAAGATGAATCGAAATGGCGACAACATTATTTATTGATCATGGAAAAATAACCTTGAAAGTGTAATGACTGTTCAAAAAATTTTAAATTTCATCGATAGCTGAAAAACAATGAACATTGAGAACTTTTGCATTATAACTTGTCACCACGCAAGAGAATAGTGCATTTAGCTTATAAATAGTTGAACTCGTTTGATTTGTATTAAAAAATTACTTAAGCGATTAAAAAATAGAGAAGCAAGATGGATCTTAATATCAATATCAGTAACTTATTTGATTTTTTTTTTTTTTAAGTTTAACCAACAAATAGACTTTTTTTAAGTTACAAAAAAATATGCTTATTTAGCATCAAACTTCCTTTTTAAAATTCAAATAAAATCAAAGAGCTATCAAATATTTTACCATTCATGGACTATTTCTGTATTTTCCAAAAATCTAATAAAATCACATATGTGATTCACCATGCTGAAATTCCCACCGTGCTTCTTATCCCTTTTTCAATAGAGATTCCATTTTTATTTTATTTTATTTTTTGTTCTAAAAATATATTTAATTTCTGGACCCATACAAGTTATACAAGTGTGGTCCCCTCAATTCTCAAAAACCAAAACTCATTATCATCTTCAAGCGTGTAATTTGTAAATATTGCGCAGAGACTAGAATCCGTCAAACTATCTAAAGGACCTAGACAATGTCTACCCAAATTTAGCCAACAAAAATATGTATAATTGGTCTTGGAACTGGCTGCTATATTCCTGTACAATTTCTTTACCGATAGGGTGAAACAATGTACACATTCATCATCGTGTTCTATTGTGTCCTACCTCTTAATTTTCTTTTGAGGAAACTAAAAACCCCTTCTTCCTCTTTTCCTATAACGAGTGATGAGTTAAATAGCTAGAGTTCCTTCACTAACTTGGTTCTCATCTGGGGAATCTGGAGGCTGAGACTTAGGCCTGCTCATCATTCGAGAAAAACCATAACCAAGTGAGCTTCCAGTCGTTACACAGAGCTGCACGAAGAGAATAATCGTTTATTACTCTTTAAAACATTACAACATGTTAGGCAAGCAAGACTCATTACCACTATGAACTGGATTTTAGATTTTTTTTTTTTCTTAATATTGTACTCTAATGTGTACCAAACAAGCACTTAATATTTTTTGATACATTAAGCCCTTGTTTGATAGCTACAATTTTGAGAAAATAGAGTTTTGAATAGTGATTTTTTAGACAGTGTATGGTTAAAAAGTATGCAAAAATTTCGAGTTTACGTGCAAAATATTTTATTTTGTAAATGTATGGTTAAAAATAAGTATAAGAATTAAAGAGTTGAAATAATGCTTGTCAAACAGGGGCTAAGATACAACTATCCAACTTATCACACATGTAATACAAGACTTAGATGTGAGACTCAAAATTTGCGTACCTCTGTAAGCTCTGAGAGATGGCGGGATCTAAAATCGTTAATTGTTGCAGCTATCTCTGATGTCGGTAGTTTAGCCTGAAAATGCAAGATATATTATATAATTAGAACCAAGGGGGACTAAAAAAAACAGTAAAACAATGTACGATGAAAATGGTTTGATAATATAAAACGGGTTGGTAATGCCACTGTCAGTAGGTCTCAAGGTGCAAAGAAAATGTCAAGAAGAATATCTAATAACGTTGTTTTAGAACCTGATTATGCCTTTGTCAAAACAACAAAAAGGGCACGGCTGGATTGTCCATATGATCAGACTTATTCACCTTTTACTATACACACAATGCATGGTATCATGAAAATGAAGGCTCTACTGTGTGCAGATGTACATTCAGATTACAAAAAAGAAGCCACAACATGCCTGGATATGATGATAGTGGACCAAAAGAAAACCCATCGAATTCTTAATTCAAGACTAAACAATTTGGCATCTAATGTATATTTCTTAACAATAAGATGGTTCACTCAAATGCTGGTTGGAATCGATAAAATTTTAAAACAATTTCGAATTTTAGCTTCACCCTTTTGGTAATCATGTTCTCTCAGCACATGTTCAAATAATGAGTTATAACAATGAAATACTGCATATCTATTTAAAGGATGAAGGTGACACAACTCCTCCATGGTTATTCTACTTACTTGTGCGAGCACAGCAGCTGCTAACTGCAAGCTTGGTTCCAAGGTCTCTGGAACAACCTGTTGCATGTTTTGATTAGACACCTAATAAGAATTAGCTTCTTAACAAGTGAAAAATTTACAAGAATAATGATCTCTCTTAAGAAAATTTGAATCTTCAAAGAAAGCACTACTAGTCTATCAGAAATGGATAATTAACAGGATAAAGATGACAGAAAATTACCGCTGATGCACCAGCCTTTTCTAAATTAAGGCCATGATCAACATCATGAGCACGAACAAATGTTTTCACATTGGGAAAATACTTGCTCAGAGCCCATACAGTTCTGTAATTTGCACCAGGAGAGTCTAAAGTTATTGCTGCAGCACATGCTCGTTCAGCACCTACTTTATGGAGGACCTAACAACCAGAGAGATTAGTACATAATTTAATGACTCTGAATGAACCATAATCAAAGTTTTGACATCTTAACTACCTCTTGACTACCAGCATCGCCGAAATACACAGGAAGGTCAAGTGCGCGCCCAATTGCAACTCGATCACTGCAGGGAATCAAATTTAGCGATAGCTGATAAGTATCTAAATCGACAAAGGAAAAGGCTGCTAATGGTTGAGACGTGCATTTTCAGAAACAATATTTAAATTCTTTTTCTTGGAGTTGTATTATGTCGCATCATATAACTGGGTACAATAGAAAACAAATCTTGATCTGTTAAATAAGTCATAAAATCAAAATGTGATGATACTATAATGGACCCTAGACTGCTCAGGTGTTTTTCATTAAAGGAACGTGGCATAAAACTTATTGCAAGCTCTATTAAAAATTATAACAATGCTGAATAACATATCCCAATCTGTTTACAGTCCTTTACTTCTAAACTTCATTTCGGAGTTGGTTATGGCATGGTTGCACCATCGAAATGCTTATAGCTAATAACATCTCCAGTTTCAATACCAAACTAACAGACATAATTTTTCTTAAATATCTCTTATCAGTTAACAAAGAGAAAATTTCTGGCATGACTTTTCTTTGCCTAATGAAATGAAAGTTTAGCAAACAACAAATAAAGCCTTATTCCCAATTAAATTTAATCCTTTTTTGCTACTCGTTTCATTGTTAAATCTACTCGAAGGTCCGAAACAATCCAATCCTTGGCAAGCAAACAACAAATAAAGCCTTATTCCCAATTAAATTTAATCCTTTTTTGCTACTCGTTTCATTGTTAAATCTACTCGAAGGTCCGAAACAATCCAATCCTTGGCAACCACAAAGACCAGGGTTGCCAAGGATGTTAACACACTCAAAATGGTTTCAAGGGGGTGTAATTATAACCATTTCTATAGAGGCAATTTGGTTTCATATCAAACATGACCTGAATAAATTTATACCTCCTCACATCAAGTGCAACAAATGGAATCAGCCTTTCAGAAAGAAGCTGGGCAATAATCTGCAAGATCCAAAATGAAAATTAGACATGTATAGAGAAAGAAAATACATAACTGAAATTCGCGTACTAGCTTGACAAATATATCAATGATAATATTAAATGATTTCAAAGAAACAAGAGATGAAAATTGTAAGGTACCTGGCCAACACGTCCAAATCCACATATAATTATATGACCTTGCAAATCATCTGTCTGAAGAAACGCAAAATAAATAGGTACTTTTTAAATTGTGCATCACGTAAACATAGTGACAGTAACCAGATAAAAATGCATTCATTCATTAAACAAGAGTTTTGAGGACCATCAGATTATGGAGTGTGGCAGTAGAATTCTTTCATCCACATGATTATGAGAAGAAAAACAATACCTTAAGATGATCTTTCATGCAGGACAAGTGAATAAAAGCACCTAAATCAATCGTCTATTGGAAAGAGAGTCACCAACCTCGTGGAAATTTAGGACTAAACTTTAAGGTAAGGAACAACAAGAAGCAAATTATTCCATAAGAAAAAATGCAAGTACATAAGAGACACGTGCATATTACAAACCTAAAACAAAAAAACAGCACTTGACTAATGCCAAGTGGAAGTAACGGGACAGGAATGAGAAAAGGAAAATGATAGATGGACACCCACACTCAAAGAAGAAATCACTGCCCAAAACAGTTAGAATCTGAATATAACTAAAGTTTGGTCATTCACCTCACTTTCCATTGGCAATAGGCTTCGGACATCATGTAGCTCAAAGCGAGAGGCTATTAATTGGCCTCCAGCAGCTAAATATGGAGTAAGAGCCATTGATATTCCGACCACAAGAAACAGCAAAGACGACAGCTGCGAAGTCATTATACCCTGAAAAGACGGTCATATCAACAAAATATTAATTAAAAAATTAGATATGATGGTAATGAGTTGCACGGCTTTTCACATATTATCTATTTGGCAGCTGGCTCTCGTATTACTTGAGATCAAGTAGAGCAATTGCAAATCTATATCCTGACATGCTATGGCAACCTGTTTGTTTGATCACAGCTAAAAGGGAGATTACTAAAAATTTGAAAATGGTACCAGGAAAAAAAAAGTTCTACTTGAAGCATTTTCATCCACTGTAATCAAGAAAAGCCAGGAACAATGTACAGGTTTTCTTCCTATTCTCTCACAAAGCATGCATTGTTTGCAGAACTGGAGATTACAGCGAGTTTGAAATTTACATGTTACTAGTGACGCAGGATGCAATAGGAGAATTATAGGAGAAGGGGAAAGGGGAGAGACAAGAGAGAGGAGAGGGAGAGGGGAAGATAGAAATTGGGGGAGAAATCATTATTTCATTATATCAAGCTTGTCCCAATTACATTGCATAATACCCCTTTATGTAGGGTTTCAAAAGACCCTATTCTAAGTAAGAAAATACTATAAAAAGTAATAAATCAAACCCTAATAATATTTCCAAAAATATGCATTAAAACTGAAAATTAAATATAATAATATCCCTTCTAATTCTCCATCAACTAGCTTCCAGGAACAATGTAAAGTTCCAGCACAAGATCAAAATCATAACAAGCGCAAAGCATTCCTATGCAGCGACCACTAAAATCTTCAGGTTTTCATGAATTTATTTTCCAGCTATTGAAAAGGCATTATCAAGCTATGAAATGTCAGAAGAATTTAATGAAGTATAAACGCAACATGTCCTCAAAATCTCGCAAAGATGAAAGGATTGTAATGGTTATTCACAGGCAAGAAGTACATTATAACGAAAGGATTAATTAATGAGAGATGAAACCTGATTAACAGCTTCACCAAAAGCTACAAATGCAAATTCTCCGCCGGGAGCAAGAAGAAGACCAACTCTTGTCGCTGACACAGTTGAAATACCAAAAAGTCTTCCAATTAATACAACCAAGATAGTTTTTCCAGCAATTAGAAGTGCTAATGATCCTGTAACAACAGGAAAGTTTGTAACTAGAAGTTTTGGATCGATAGACATTCCAACCTGCGTGCCAAACAATAATAGCTATTAGTTAGAATTGTAGTGAAACTTCACTGATACTCCATGTAAGCAAAAGATTAAATTAACCAGAAGTCACAAAACAGCAACATGGTAAAAATCACATTTAAATGAATGGATACAATTGGAAAAGACCCTATTAGATATCAGGGTTCAAAAGCTACAAGCTGCACAGAGCAATAGTTTTAATATATACTAGAAACACCGAAGAATCAGTTCTGAAGATCACACAGAAGCTTCCAGAACTAGAAGGAAATCATGTGCAGCATACTCCAAGAACAAATGGAAGTTGTAGCTGTGAAAACAAGAGGTCTTACCGTCATGAAGAACAGACCCAATAGAAGGCCACGATACGGAGCAATATCTGATTCAACTTGCAATGAAAATTCAGTTTCTGCTAGAAGCAAACCAGCCAAAAAAGCTCCCAAAGCCATGGAAAGGCCAGCCTGTTTTAGTTAATGAAAGAACCTTATTATTATCGTCACAATACCTGAATACTATTAAAATAAAAATACAACTACCAAAACACTAGTTTGCCTACCCTGGCAGTTAGGAGACTAGTCCCCAAAATAACAAGAAGAGTATTTGCAGAAAATATTTCTGCATTTTGATTTTCTGCAATTTGCTTATATATTGGCCGAAGCAGCTGCATAGCATGAGAGAAGAAAAGGATAAAATTCATTTTTGTTCACTATAATAAAAAGGGAAATGGCATGCGTACTATATGAGAAAACATATAGTTCGATAACAAAAGGGTTTTGTCAAAAGTCTTTCAAAAGGATACTAGTCGAAAGCACAATTGCAACATTGAAAGCATAGGATTTTGAACAGTGACTTAGAGAATTATAACGTTTACCAAGCGGCCTCCTGCAATTATGGCAGTGATGGCAACAATTGCCTTCACAGCAGCCAATCCAAGAGCTTCAGCAATGGCTTGAAAACCAACCTGTAAATAATTGAAATGTTGCACATTGAAATGGCACTAGTAGCAGTAGCAGCAGCAAAAGTTTCTGGCATTAAAACTACCACATGCAAGCAGAAAATCATAGGTAGTGTGATATCCACTTGTTAATCAGTCGAGTGTGCTAGAAAACCTCTTTAATTAGCTTCACGCAGTAAAATAAAACTATAGAATTGTGTGGATGAGGTGTCATTTCATCTAAGTATTTCTTCAGCTGAATTAAAATTTTCAGTTGAAGAAAATTGTTACCCCTCCTTTGGACGAATTTGGTGAAATAAGCGGTATCAGTATGAGCAAAACCACCACAGCCAAGTCCTGGAAGGAAAAGGTAAATAGTCAGTATAAATCTTGAATAGACATGCAAATTTGCAATCCACAGAAACCTCCAAATGGCTGTCCAAAAAGAGAGAAAGAAAGAGGTGAAAACCTAGATTCCTTAGAGAGGCATACAGACCTGGAAAAGTAACACCGAAAATGTAGCTCGTCCGTGACGTGATGTGCTCTCTCCACGTTCCTGCAGAACCTGCAGATATTCCCAGGTTAATCATTATAACTGACTCTGCAACAATAGTACTAGATCAAAGTCTTCACAAGTAGCTCGTAACACTAACTATATATCGTAAATCAAAAAAAGAAACAAAGAAACAAAACAAAGAAAGGACAAAATAATAGCTCTCAAGGTATAAATGATGTTTTACCTGGAGTACAACAGCAGTGGACGATAGTGCAAGGCCATTACCAATGACAATTGCAGCAGGGCCCGGCAGTCCAGCTACAAAATGAGTAACCAAGCCAACCACCACAGCTGTTGCCAGGACCTGAATTCGTGTAAAAAAAATTGAACATATAAACTTTTCTGATTGTATCAAAAGGTAGCTCTCGAGTGCAAAACGTTGAAATACACGAGATTAAGAAATTTCGAGTTACCTGAGCAGAGCCCAATCCAAAAACATATTTCTTCATGGAACTCAGCCTCTCAACTGAGAGCTGCCAAAAATGAAGTTACGGGATAACTCTCTTGGCCATAACTATATAAATGTGGATAATGAATGCTTTTTAAATTATAATTTGAAAATTCTATTATTCAACCTCAAGACCAATATTAAATAGCAAGAAAACCACTCCAAACTCAGCTATTGCCTTAGTCCCATGTACATGACGGATGATAGAAACACCGTATGGTCCAATTAAGATTCCAGCAGCCAAATATCCAAGAACAGGGCTGCCTACATATTGCATTGGAGAGAAGATGTGTAACAATACCACAAAAGGAACAGGAATATAGAATGGTGCAATAGCATGTATCGAATGGTGACTGAATGTAATAACAGAAGAAATGATAAGAAGATGGTACATCAGTGGCATGCAAGAAATCTTATTCTCTTCTACGAGAACAGTATAAGAACATAAACAAAAAGGGCCTTCAAAAAACTCCTATGTTGACAAAGTATTGCACTGTAATGTGCTGAATTAATAATATTAAGATCACAACATTAGGCAGCCTATTGACACCCTTCTTTTTATTCGCCAAGTTTGGGGATGGGGGTGGAGAATGTTAAATTTAGTTTACCTCCAGGAATTTTCTGAAAAATGGGCACAAATATAACACTTGCAAGCAGTAACCACAGCATGTCGAAGAGGGAGGCTTCTTCCTCATTAATCTGAAAAGCACAGATAGCTCTGTTAGGAAGAACACACATATGGATACACATACATGTCACATTACTAAAGAATAACACTCTTCAATTCAAGACAAATAGAAATAGACTTGAAGTCATGCCTCTTGATGAGGAATCATCTCTGTTAGTTTTTTTATTTTCTTGGGAAATTCTCTTATTTGTCGCACTAGAGGCTTCGCACTAGATGATACTTCATCAATACTCGTGGAGACAATGTCCAGCTGCTGAAATTGCAGACCAAATCTTTCACCTCGGTTGACATAAAAAGCAATTCTGTGATGAATTTCAGCAGCAAATCAAAGATCAGCAATCTTTCCAATCAAGCAGACTAAAAGTTAATTAGCACATTTTTTGACATCCAAGTGAACTACTACAAACATAACAGATGCACACATATAATGCTTGTTTGGAGTGTTTAAATTAAAATTTAAGAAGCGAGTCCCTCATAATATGTGAATAAAAAGTGAGTGATAAGTTGTGGGTCTATAGAATGTTTGGATAAAAAGTGTGTTTAACCAGCTTAAATTATAATTTAAGTTTTGCCAAACATGCACATAATGTACTTTTGACAACAGTCTTTGAAAAATTCAATAAATTAGTAAGCATACCCTGCTCCAATAAGTAGTGACCCAAACATCAATTTTGGTAATTGACTCCTAGCAGACTCCATAAGACCATGGAAAACTGAAGATGGCGTGAATTCATCCTCGTCTGCATTAAAAGAGAAGAATGATGCAGAAAAGAACCGTGATGATTTCTTCAGTAATGCTTTTGGAGCACTTAAAGGTGAACTCTCCCGTGTTGGTTCCTTTTGGATATCCTGTTTTTTACTTTGAGCAGTTTTTAACTTTTCTCCATCCCCTTCGCTGTTTTGCAATGGCTCTAAAGATAATTTTCCATTCTCTTGGTCACTCTCTTCTGACAGGCTCGACTCATATGACTGACTCTCTGGTAAGAGTTCAAGAAGCTGGGCAACCTCACCTGGCATCTCCCAATCTTTATCAACAAAGCGATCTGCTGTATTTGCTTCACTTACCTCCTCAACAGCAGTAGCCTCAACTGTCGTTTCTGCAGCATCAACTTTGGAAATAGCAAGATTTTTATCAGCTCTTCGTAATGCAAGCTCAGCATCATTAACGCATTGTGCAGCCTCAAGTTCATAAGCAACAGCTTGCTCTGCTAAAAGCATTATGTTTGCCACATCTTCTTCTGCCTTTAAAGCATTCGTGTCTGCTTGCTGTGCAACCTCATTCAACCTGTCCACTTCCTTTTGCAATTCCTCTTTCCTGTATTGCACCCTTCTCAGTTCAGCCTCACAAATTTCTAACTGATTTTGACATTCGCTTATGTCCTCCTGAGCCGCTAAGAGTGCTTTCTCCTCTTCGCTCAATTGATGTGATTCTTCCCCTCCATTTTCACATTCTAAAGTGCCTTCTTTAGAAGCTATTGGACAACCATTATTTTCTTTTGCAATTTTCAATGAACCAACTGCAACTTGGAGTCTTGCCTCAGCCAAAGAAAGGGACATCATTGCTTTCTGAACACCTTCTTTAGCTATAGCCTCTTCATTAATAATCTCTTGAATATTACTAAGGGCAGTATTAGCATCACTCCAAGCATTTGCTGCATCATCCTTCAAAGCTATGGCAGCTTCTGAAATCCTTTGAGCTTTTTCCTCAAACACTGTACTGTTTAACCGTGCAACTTCCAAATCCTTCATTGCCTTCTGCAGCAATTCCCTCAATTTGTCCAAACTAGGAGTCTCAACTTCTTCTACTTCATTGTCGTCGAATACTTCTTTTGAACCATTGGACTCGAGGCTAACCTCATTATTACCACTCTCAAATATTTCTACATCTCTACCAGTGCCATTTATATAAGATACTGAATCATTTCCCTGACACCGCAACAGAACCACATGCTTTGACATTTTAAAATTATTGCCATGGTTATAAATTGAAGAATCATCATAACCATAACACCATAAATGACAATTGCCTTTGATAAGTACTCTCGAACGGGTAGTACTACCGCAATATGCATTATATATTTTCAACTTCTTTGAGGAACGTGCTTTTGACACTGGTCTTGGATCACCAATAAATTTCCAGTGAAAATCGTTACATTTCGAGCCTGTAGATAAATTCAATTGTTTCAGTTCCCTGCAACTTGCCCCTTTCCCACTATGAATTATATTGGGCTGAGATAAACCATATGTGAAGTCCATTGCACCAGCTTCTGTGATTCAGAATGCATAATATCCATCAAACACATTCCAAAACATATTTAATACTCCCGAGCTCACCAGCTTCCGATCAACCTTAAAAGGAAAAAGAAAGAAAAACTCCTTTAGACTGTCATTCATCAACTAATCGGTTACATCTCTGGTACTTAATAGATATTAATGAGCTGCCATTAGAGAAATCCACCATATTTCCCCATTCACAACTATGCACGTGTCCATACTTCAAAGTCAAAATATTCATATAGAGGTACACATACAGTAGTCTTGAAACTAATCAATATTTCTGTACTTATAACCGTAGCAGTGCATGTATGCACCTGTATAAACTACCTACTTACACATACATAAGGTATACATACACAATCAACACGGTCAACGACCGATTTACATCTCAGACTACTCGGTAAACTTCACTGACTTCATATCAAATATTTTGCAATTAAATCAAACTTTCCTACTTTTAACTCGTACGAAAAAAAAAAAACCCCATCGGCATCACTTAACAAAATGCACGCATAGACATAGTATATGCCAAAATGAACGAAAATCGAAAAACAGATAGCACTCACCCATTAAGCCTTGAAATTGAATTGAGCTCGGAAAAAATGGAGGCGGAAATTCTAAGGTACAAAAATTAAGAGAGAAGAAGTGACGGAACTGATAACGGAGTGAATGGAGATTCGAGCTTTAGCTTGTCCTTACAAATGGCAGGTTCAGTGCCGTCCCTTCACAGTTCTCCCTCCGCTTGGAAATAAATGAAAAAGAGAAAATAGGCTATTGGCAATTTGGCATGCTTGGGGCCGGTGAACTCTTTGTTATTTGTCATACTTTTGCGTGTAATAATTTTGGCCCCACAATTTTTTTTAACAAAAAAAAAAAGTAGCGATAAGAATAATAATAATAATAATAATATAAAGGCCCCTTAACAATTACGTATTCTCACTTTGACGCCCAAAATTATGGTTCATCTATCAATTGAACCCTAAGATCGGACTAGTAGGCTTTAGCTGGGCCAACACTTTCATATGGCAAGTCCTAGTCCAAGACCAGCCCAAATAATATTATCTCCTGCATTTGTTGGTCTACTGTTGACGAATATTCCATTTGAATATGCGAATATTGATGCAATTTGGGAAAAAGTATTGTTTGGGAAACGACAGTAATATTTTGTCAAATGTTCAAGACCGACCAATACGGTTGCATTTTCGACAACTGTGGCCCAACAAACTATTCTAAGTTTTTTAAGGACAAGTTTAGATGCGTTAATAATTTAACTTTTGCAAGTAAAATTTTAATTATTTTGACAATAAATTAAATAAATAACTTATTTATAACTTTTGTTGTTGGAAGATTGTTAAAAAAGTAACAAATACTCAAATAAGTGATACAAATTAAAAGAAATGTGACATATTCAAAAAAATTATACAAATTCAAAACAAGTGACCAAAAAAAATAAAAATAAATGGCAAACACTAAAAAAAGCAATGAAAAATCAAAAAAAGAAAAAAGTGACTTAAAAAGTGACAGAAATTCCAAAGAGTGACGTGCTCTTAAAAAAAGACACAAATTCAAAACATGTGACAAAAAAATAGAGTGACAAATACTAAAAATAGTGATAGAAATTAAAAAAAGAGTGATAAATACTCAAAAAAATTGACAAAAATTCAAAAAATCGACACTTAAAAAAATGACACACAAATTCAATAAAAGTGACACAAAATAAACAAAAGTGACAAACAATAAAAAAAATTACAAAAATTTTAAAAAGTGACATACACTTAAAAAAGTTATACAAATTCAAAACAAGTGACAAAAAATAAAAATGTGACAAATACTCAAAAAGTGATAGAGAAATTAAAAGTAACAAACATTCAAAAAAATACAGAAATTCAAAAAAGTGACACATTTTCAAAAAAAGGTAATAGAAAGTAAAAAAAAGTGATAAACAGTAAAAATATAGAAATTAAAAAAATGACAAACGCTCGAAAAAGTGACATATCATGTCACTTAAAAAAAATTGACTTATTTAAGGGCTGTGTTTCTTCACTCTTCAGGTGAGGTTTTTATTATCTTATCGAAGTATTCGCAACAAACTTTGAAATACATTTTTCAAATTTTAAATTAGTAAATGATTAGTTCATAATTACGAGTCGAAAATGGCCACAAGAAATGAACTTAATAATTATGGTTTAAATTTCATAAATTTTTACATTGATATTAATTACGAAAAAATAAAATGAAAAATTAATAAACATAGTTTTATGTTTAATAATTTATGGAAGATAATTTTTTTTATTTAAATGTCGTCCATAACATATTTATCATGATCGCATTGTAAGCTTCTAATAGATTTTTGAATTTCTCAAAATGAATA
>CADEPD010014898.1:0-11839 GCA_902829195.1 Fraxinus dipetala
AAAATATTTTCTACAAAATTGTAAGGTACGTGGTTGAAGGCGGCGGCAAAAAATGCACCTTCAAAGTTTCGGAGGCCTACCTTGAGGACAAATCACATTTTTCTTTTTATGTCGAACTTTCTATCAATTCTATTTGGTTCATCACAGCAAATATTTCAATCAAGTGTTTACAGCGTTGAAATTCTAATACTTGTATGTTCTCATCAGCATCTGTTCTTTTAGTATTGTAGTTGTAAGACAGAAGACTAGTTGGTTGACAATATCGATTTGATTTATAGCCCCTGTTCAGTTCAAGCTCAAGGCTACAAAAAATTAATAAAATCTAAGTCAAAGACAATTCTTGCGAGTTCCAAAACTTTTCTACTACACATTCCATCAATTTTATTAATACCTACTATAAATCGGATTTTTATCTAAGACCAAACAGGGGCCAACTATTAGAATAATTATTTTCGATTCATTTAAACTATAATAATGTATGATGTATCACTCTGCTCTCTTCAAAACATGAACTGGTATGGTTTAATGAGCTGGTGTTGGTTTGCACGAAAGGGGGCTAAGTATATCCATTATTAACACCTATTCTATTCAAGTCTTTTAACCTTTGATCATCTCGTTCCCATATCAATGTCGAGGGCGAGGCGAGAGCATTTTAGTTGTGTAATCTATAAATGCACATTCTAAGTAAAATTACCCGTTCCAAAAATGGTAAAACGCAAATTTGAAACTAATTGGAGTAACATTTCAACAGCAGAAATGAACACAATCACACACATTTAAATGCCCAAAACACACAATAGAGGCAAGTAATCCTCATAAAGGAAGAATGAGATTGATTGCGAAGAAGGGATATAATATGTACAGGAAATAGAACATCAAAAAGCATGAATATAACTACTTCAAATTGCAATTGGACAAAGTTAAGACTAAGGCATCAACAACGCATAACTTCGCCATATGTAGACAACCACAACAACATCCACTTGACATTGACCAAAAAGCATATAAAAATTCGAAAAAGAGCTTCAAATTGTATTATCTTGAGTGAAAATCATTTTTCTTTCCTTATTTGCCTTTTCTAATATACGAGCATTCCTTGCGGTTGTTATCATGCAATTCAGCAGGTCACAATAATATCTTAACAATATCTAATTTCACAAATACGTTTTATCAACAGAAACACATGCACACACACTGAATTTTATTCTAGATGTTGAGACAATCTTATGGAGAATATGTAGCAGGCACACAAGAAAACTAGACGACTGTGTGCAATAGAGATAAATGACCTACAAGAATTACAAATTCATCGTTATGTAAATTAATTTTTCTTTTTCCTCCTCTACGAAATTCACAATAGAACGAATTCTATCAAAACAGGTCTCTAGATACTCGTAAATAAGTGCTTCGAAGCAAAGAAACAAATAATATCTTCCTACAATCTATTCACTAAGTTTTGACACCAGCTAATTGAGCTTCATGTTTATGTAACCAAAAGCAATTCACTAATTTAACTAACATTCATATACAGATAAAACCATCATTCCTTTCAGACTTCTTAAACTCCAAACTAATCCTATTAACCACTCCATTTGTACCACATATATTCTTCCTGCAATTACTCATCCAAAACCATCAACCACCACAACCAAATTCATTCACTCCTGGATTCCTTTAATTAATAGAAGACCTAAGAATAGCACAATCTATTCACGTCAAGAGAACGGCTCAAGAACACAACATTTACTCTGGCATAATCACACTTTACCTGCCATACATGCACTAGAAAAAGACATCAGAGAGAAAATATTAAGAAATAAATCAGGATGCATATATAAAAAATAATTTATAATATTAACATACCCCAGGTAACCTCACAATTTAAGATGCATAGATCTTCCAGCAATGATTTGTAGAGGCTATTTACCTGCTTTCACAGACAGGAACTACAACAACATGGAATTGTCAAACTTAAAAGCAATAAACTAAAAGTGGGAGAAGTTAGAAGCAGAAAACAAAGCACGTAGTCAGCTACCTGATTAATCGTTAGATAGAACAACACACAATGACAGTAAACAATTATTAAGAAGTTCAAACATAAAAGAGAGATCAAATTTGAGAGGTCCGGATGCTCTAAAGTAAAAATAGTCCTCCAAAAGACCGACGATAGTCCTACAAAAGGAATAACTCTCTGAATGAGTAGTACTGTAACACAAGGCTGGATGAACTGAACTTTGTCGCAACTCTCTGCAAAGGTCATAACAGTACAGCAAGGTTAAAGATGTGAGTCCCAAACTTCCAACAAGTAAGTCATGGCAAGAGATAACAAATCAGGATGACAATTGCTCCAACAAACAGCCTGTCAAAATATTACAATCACGACAAAGAAACAAGTGTTATGATTCATGGGATAATAATTAAGCAGTCTTGCACCAAAAGTGAAAATATGCATGCATGCATGCTTATTATCAAACAAAAATATGAGATTAAAGAAAGCCCGATTCCAGTTAATGGGAGAGGAGGCGGACTGGCAACACAGATAGTTGTACCCAGTCAGAACATGCCTATCTGCACAACTTAAACAACAATTAAAATGAGGTAAAACCGAAATATAATCTGCATAATGCTATAGTCGTACTGAGCCCTTGTTTGAGCCTCATTTTCGGGAAAAAAATTTATTTTGGAATAGTAATCTTTTGAAGAATGTGCGGTTAAAAACAAAAAGTTTTCAATTTAGGTGTAGAATCATTTTATTGGAAAACGTGTAGTTGAAAATGAGTTTTGAAAAAAAATGAGTTTTTGGAAAAATGGGGCTCAAAAAAGGGCTGAATTAGGTTCTCATCTCCTAATCAGACAAAAATGAAATTTGTTAAACAATGGATATAAGAGAGAACAAATACAGGTTACTTTCAAGTTCAGTGAAAAAAAAAAAGTTCCAAGTCATGATAATAAAAGGAAATTAGTAACTAACGGAAATTGCCAAAGTCCAGAGTGAACTTAAGAGTCAAGCTACAGCCAGAGGGATATATACACAGTTCCAATAAAGAACATTTCTCCAAGAAACTATAGATTCTATAATCTCTTGCCCGTGAATGCCCCATGTCACTGGTTAGAGTCAAATCAATCACTTCGCAAACCAGGGAGCCTACTCTAGCAGAATTATCATGTCCTCAATTGGACACCTGCTCACCCCAAAAATAGAAAAACTACAATTCTACAAACTAAGCCTAATTATCAAATCTAGAGTTAGTTACGTTAATAATTTTCGCTACTCCATTCATGCATCTATACGTCTAATGAAAGATACAATCAATTAAATCTTTTTGCTACCAGATCAATCTACCTCTTGATCTTCTAACACGGTCTACTTGGACGGACCGCATCATTCTTGTAACTAAGGACTTCTTTAGATCCACTCACCAATGTAGCAACTACCTAAGTCATCCTACCAATATTTTAACATCCCCATTTTAATATATTCCTAGTTTTAACATTAAAAATTGAAAAGAAAAAGTAAGTCCATTATGAAGAATGGTTTGACAAAACTTGACAAAATCAGATTACTCCACAGGTGTTCTGAAACTTCAACTCCCTCTCACCAAAACTCGGACACAAAAAGGAGGAAAAAAAAAGGTGAAAAGTGGTTGCAGTAAATTTTTGTTATTTCCTCTAGCTAGAGAAGAAAACTTATTGTGCTCTTCGCATATTATTGGCCGATGAACACGTGTTACTCATATCACAATTGACCATCGTGGTAAAAAGATGTGAGATTTACTTGGTTCAATTTTCTCGTCTTCCCAATTCCCTCATTGTAATCTCCAGCCATCCATTACCACATGAACAACATAAGTTTCACATCAACGGGTGTTGGACGGTATGTGATTACAATTTGATGGAGTTGGAGACAATTCTTGCCCTTGTAAATACAATTATATCTTGTTGTAATGCAAGACAAGAAATAAATCCAGAGTGTTTACCATTCATACGGAAAGGTCATCCCAGAGGGATGCATCATCATTTCATTTCCGCCATGAACTTCTCATATTCTGCATCTGTACTATAGCTGCTCTTCTCCGCAGATGATGAAGGTGGAGGTACAGGTGGATTTGAGGCCCAAGGAACATTATTCAAACTTTGTGAAGAATCAACAATTGGCTGAGGCACAGCAGCAGGAGGGGGAGGGGGAACTGAACCGTAATAAGATGGGTAACTGTATGAAGGCATTGGATAAACAGCTTGGGCATTTGGTGGCACAGATGTCACAGAATTTCCATAGACATAAGTCGAAGCAGATTGAGCAGGAGCACTACCCTGAGATTGCACTCCAGGTGGATAATTTTGTTGTGACTCCCCAGAAGGCGCATAATTTTGTAGGGTATCAAGAGAAACAGTCTGTGACGGGATACCAGAAGAAGCTGGTGGCATTGGTGGGGGATATTGCATCCCATATGGAGGAGGTGGAGGATAAAGGGTTGAACCCGGAGGAGGTGGAGGATAAGATGCATAAGGAGGGGCCACAGGTGGTCCCCATGGAACTGGAGCCCCAGTATAGCTCCCTGGTGGTGCACTACCAATTGGACCGCCGGTATTATACTGCTGAGATGGGTAGGCACCAGGAGGCTGATTTGGAGGATATGTAGGCATTGCTGGAGCAGGAGGGCCAGGTGGCACAGTTGGCTGAGGAGGTTTACCGGCAACTCTCACTGCAATAGTTCTCCCATCTAGTCTGTGGCCATTCATACTCACAATGGCATTATTAGCTTGTTGGACATCAGCATATTTAACAAATCCATACCCTTTACTCAGACCAGATAGGCGGTCCTTGATAACCTTAGCCATCACAATTTCACCAAAGGGAGAGAACAAGCTGATCAGACCATCATCATCCATAGTAGGTGGCAGATATCCAATATACAAATTTGTCTCGTCATATTCCTTTGGCTTGATTATGCTAGACCCCAAACCAGCTTGTGTAGTGTTATTACTACTCGCCCAAGGAGGATTGGTTCCTGAACTGCCAGGGCCAAGGGCAAGTGTTGCAGAGTTTTGCTTGATTGCAGACTCAGGAACAGTGCCTCCCAATTCTGCCAAGAAGTTTTGATACTCATCATCCATTTTCTTGCCCGTAGTATTCTTCACTGGGCAATCAATTGTAGGATGCCCACCATCACCGCATATCTTACATAAAACATCACTCTTAAATGTTGAAGCACGAGAAGGACATGCATACTGCCGATGCCCCGGCTCGCCACACAACCTACAATACTCCTCATCCCTAATAGTACCATTCAATGCAGCGAGCTCCTTAAGCTGTTGTCTTTTATGTTCATTGAGAACCTCATCAACTGGCTGCAAGAGCTTCTCAACCATACCTGCGGCAGCATCAAGAGCCTCCTGAGTGTCAGCCTCCACCAAGACGTGCAAATCCTCGTTTTCTGAAGGGTCGGACTTCAAATTCCTATTCTGCTGCAGCCTACCTTCTTTCATTGAACCTTTACCCCGAATCACGATCTTTGCTCCCGTCTCTCTTTCCATCCTCTTCTGAGTGTTCCCTCTTGGTCCAATAATCAGTCCAATAAAATTATAACCTGGATACTCTTTCATTGGGATGTAAAGCTTCTTCTGAAGCTTAGGCGGCCTATAATCTGCAGGTGGCTTAAAGGCAGGATTTTTCTTAATTATCTGTGATATAATTTCTTGTCTCTCCCTATTCAATTTTTCACGAGCACGATACTCCCTGGTATTAATCCTGATTCCCATGTTATCATAAATAGGTTCCGGAGAAGGCGACCTAGCACCCTCAGGGCGGTCATCCAAAGGTAACCCAGATTGCAATTTCCTACTAATTTCAAGTAACCTACTATTCAGAGTTTGAATCTCGGGATCAAATTCAATACCTCCAGTAAAATCCTTCATGAAATCGGGCAATTGAATCACAGGCTTGGGCTCGTCATCAGCCCATCTGGACTTCCGCTTCCTCCCACCAGTCCCACTATTATCATCAACTCCAGTTCCAACCCCATCGTTGCTCGATTCGCAAGGCGGAGGATCCCACCGGGACCTCCGCCGCTTCCTGCTGGTTGTCTCCTCTTCGCCTCCGGAGAAATCCCTGTCGGCGCTATTGGTCAACCCATTTTCTGAAACCAAAATCTTCGGCATCTCGGGTTTTGACGCACTTCCATTCGGAGCTCCATCTTCAATAGTTGGATTAGGTGTATTTTCTTCTGGATTTGATGAATCTAGGGTTTTTTGTAATTGAGTTTCGGGATGTGAATCTGGTGGGTTTTCAGGATAAGAGTAAGAATAATTCTGAAAACTTGAGTACTCCTGCGATTCGGAGGGAGGTTCAGACGGCGAATCCATGTAGTTTGATTGAATAGTGTCCATTCCAGAGAGAGAGAGAGAGAGAGATTCTGCTCTGAGATGTGAAGAATGGGGGAATAGCAAGTTGTGCAACGGATCTAGGTTTATATAGAGAGGAATCGTCTGGTCCAGAAAGGGCGGTCCATGTATTATTAGACTAGGATACGTATTATCGTGATTGGCTTGCCTAAGAGCATGTTTGGCTTAGCTTATAAGACTCTTTTTGTGCTCATTTCTTTCTGAGATGATATCTGCTTTTTCGAATTCGCTACTGGTGTTGTCCTCTTGACACATTTTGACCCACTACATTTTCTTAGTAAAATGGAAACATCAAGGTGCCAATGAATATACGTCTTTTCGTTTGTTAATAAAATGATAAAAATAAAAAAAGTTATATCAAAGTGTTGAGTTCGCGACAAAATATCTAAACTCTTTTAGAAGTATTAAGAGTGACGTTATCAAACTAAGAAATCTCTTCTGCAAAAGAAGCAAACCTTAAAATGAAGTATGTGCACATTTTTGTTTTTAACATGTTTGAACGAACTTATTTATTTTTAGTTATGTTCTTATTTTTAAACACGTGTGAAACGACAATACTCTTTGTTTACTTTTAAGCTCTTTTTTGGTACTTTAAAATTTTCATTCTAAAATTTTCTACTCACTTTCAATTAAACATTTTTTAATAAAATAAAATTTTTCATTACATCAATAACGTTTCCTTCTTTTTCAACCACACGTTCTCTATCAATCTACTATTCCAGAATATATTCTTCCAAAATAATGTGACTCAAACACACCTTAAATAAACTTCTCATTTTTTTATCCCCTATGCTTCTACCATCGGGTTATTGTTGCCCTGCCATCTTCTTTGCTCATAATTCAATTTTATAACTGAAATGACAATGTAGTTACTATGACGGGTTCTTAGCTGTTTTGTACATTCTATGTCCCTAAATAATATTAGTTGGCTAAAGTAACATTTACAATGGAGATACGTTGATTTGATATGATGGGCGTACTAACATTGTTTAACTTGCGAGTTTTACGACAATGAGACCATTATCATCATTTCTCACTCCGCACGTTTCATGTTCAAAAAAAAAAAAAAAAAACCTTTATAGTAGTTCTTGAGCCCATTGAAAGTTGTTTGATATGTTCGAGGTTTTAACACGAAATAGAGGAACCATAACAACGTGAGTTAGATTGTAGTTTCCCTATCATGTGTGTAGTTACACGTCATTTAATGAATATCGAGTCTCTTCTAATTATGGAACGTACTTTTTGAACTCATTGTGCGTATAACATTTTTAGTGTCATTTATGCATTTACGAGTGTTAAGGACCGCTGCTGCAATTTTTCCTTTAATATATTCAAAAAAGAATAAAAATATTACCAAAAGACTTTAAAAAAAATTACCAATGAAATATTTTTTATCGATTAAAGACATAAGAAATATAAAAAAACCTTCAAAAGCATATCCCGACGTAATGTTTTTCGTTGGTGATTTATCTAGTCAATTGTAAACAATTAAAAACAAAATAATATATGTCTGTGTAATATATTTGGATTACATACCTATATATTTGTCATTAAATTATTAATTAATTTTTTTTTATCATAATTTGAAAATTATTCACACGCTTAATATTTAATTTACAAATGATTATTTCCAAAACACCCCGTGAAATTAACACAAATATATAATCAGTTCTTAAATTGGAAGTGTTTATTTTTTAATTAATATTATCGATTTATTTCAAAAATCGGAAATTATATGGTAACCAATAATTAATTTCAAGAAAATTCAAAGGGTTGCCAATTTTGTATGGTTCCTTTATGGAAACTAATTTATTTTCCAAAAACATAACTCATATTTGATCAGATTGTGTAAGGCTAGAAAACCCTAATTCATCAAGGATTAGGAAATAGGAATTCAAAAGCAAAATTGTATATATAAGAAGCCAATGCATATAGCATTGGAGTAGTAATTCTCTTCACTGTCAAAATTAATCAGATTATATCTTCTCTTTTCTCACGTCAAAAAATAAAAAACCATGGATGAATTTATGGAGATCTTCTCATGGCTACCTGTGAAATCCATATACAAATTCTCTTCACTTTCCAAACCTTTTACCAAAATACCATTCGATAATTTCTTTGTTAAAAATCAATGCGAAAAGACGCAGTTGGTTGGAGATAAAGATTTCTTTATTCAACCGAATACAAAATCATGGCTGTGGTACTTAGAGCTTCATTCATGCATTAGAAGCTCCATAGATGGCTTACAAGTGCCTCACAGTTCTCTTGAATTTATTGCAAGAATTGGTAGGGTTCTTGCTTCGAGTAATGGGCTGGTTTGTTGTAGAAACTTCATAAACGACATAAAACCATTATTTATATGCAATCCAGCAACCCAGTATGGGTTGGAAATATCCCACCCATATGGTTTCAATTCTGAAAGAAACTTAAGAATCATTTTTGAATGCAATAATGTCGAAAAGATTACTGATGATTTCATGTTAATATCAATAATGTGGCCATCTGATTGGGGTTCTGACCCCCTCTGCAAAATTTACTCACCCAGAGAAAAAATTTGGAAAGATGGAGGGAGAATAAAGGTTGGTGCAGGCCGAAATATTTGCTACGAAACAGCGTTGTGTCAGAATGGAGTGATCTATCTACTTTCCGACAACGGTCCATATTTTGGAGAAGACGGTCCATTCTTTTGGCCATACATCGTGGCTTATGATGTCGAGAACAGCATTACAAAATTCTTGAAATTGCCTGAAAATTCAAGGAGAGGTATTCACGATCTAGATTGTAGACTAAGTATTTTTAAGTGGGGGAATTCAGGCAATTCTATGCGGTCTATATGTTTAGTCAAATTGTACAATAATGTGTTTAGCATCTGGGTGCTAACTGATAAAGAAAAAAGCTCATGGCATCAGGTTTTTGAGAAGCACGTAGAAGACATGGGATTGGAGGGATCTGATCTAGCGGTGGCCGGTTTTACGGTTCTGAACGGAAAAGTTCTGCTCATTGCAACAGATTCAATGGTTTATCAGTACAATTTGTCAAGCGATAGCAGTGGAAAAGTCGAGAAAATTTGTGGGCATGCATGCGGGAAAGACGTGTTTTTCCATTCCTTTTCGAGTACCCTTCGTTCATGTGGAGATGGTGCAACAAAATTGGCTGCATGTTAGAACCTAGTTTTCTTTGATTAGGTTTAGTTTTCAGTATTTATTTTTGTGCATTTAAATTTAGTAATTAGGAAGATAGTTGGGTTTATTTAATATCCAACTTTAAAAAAGTTTGTAATATGTTACTAATGTTCAGATTTAATGAGGCTTTCACTGCAGAAAGTATTTAGTTTTCATCAATCGCTCTCTTTGGATATATGCTCAAAAGTATTAAAACTTTAATAAAATAAAATAAATATTTTCGATTGTTAATGAATAAACAATAGGTTTTTATTTATTTCGATTAGTACACCCAACCTTGTTCGGGCAAATATCATGAAGTAAGCCATATTTAATAATTTTAAAATAAAATATTTTTTTAGAAAGATTTGGAATGTAGTATTTGAACATGAATTTCTCGAGATCTTTTCAGTGAAATCCATATACAAATCATTTAGCCAATTACCAATGGAAGATTTCTTTGTCAGAAAATAGTTCAAAAACACGCCAGATAAATATTTCTTGATTCGACAATATTCATGTCGAAGGTACAAAGATAAACTAGAGCTTCATTCATGCATTAGTAGCTCGACATGTTTTACCCGTGCCTTAAAATTCTTACAGTTGTGTGGAGTTTATAGCAAGAGCAGGTAGGCTTCGAGGTTACGGTGAAAACTTAAGCCCTTGTTTGACAACTATTCTCTCTTTTTTTTTTTTCACCCAAAATTTATTATTAAAAAATTCATTCTTTCATTTTTAAAAAAAATAACTTTCAAACAGGGGCTAGTGGCAAAGAAGAACCAATATTTGTATCTAATCCAGTTAGCAAATTGTTGGGTAAAATCGATGTTGGATAATTATTATATCGACACCTAAGATTGATGATCCGATCCTAAAACTATTTGGGACTATTGGAAGCAGTCTAATTAATTAGAGTTGTTCATGGCCCGATTTCTCACTTTATGGATGGCTCGTTTGGCCCACTCTTTGTTCCTTGTTGTGCCGGCCCAATACTATGCCCTAAAGTGATCCTATATATTTTCTTGGTCTTGGTTTGGTTAAAAGGGGATTGGTGCTTTGCAAAGGAGTGAGAGAGGAGAGACACGGCTGCCTTCATTGTTGCTTCGTGCTTCCGGCTTGCAGATTGAGTTGTTATCTTCTCTTCCTTCTTCAGCCTTTGTGGCTCCGCCTTTGTGGCTGCAAACACCTTCCCCCTTCGTGTCCTAGGTGGGCAAATCGATAGCAATTAAAGAGAGAAGAGTTTGAAGGTTATTGGTCATTTTCTTTGTGGTGGTCGATTGGTTTAAGCTGAGCCCGATTTTTGGCGTTATTGGAGCCCCAAAATTCCTACAAATGGTATTAGAGCATGGGTGGAGGGGAAATCTATGTTTTTTGGAGGCAAAAAGGGGCTGGAAGTAAACCAAATAGGACTCGAAAACAGGTGGAAAATCTGGGCAGTTTTGAAAAATCTCTGTCGGATCTGTTTCACTAATTTCCGGCGAAACCAGAAGGAATTTGGAGAAACGGACACCACATGTGGACTGTGCAAGCTGAGGAGATCGTGGGAGGCCGGCGCGTCGTCGGCGCGTGAGCCCCACGCGCATCGCCGGTGGTAGCGCGTGCGGAGGTTCCAGCGAGGTGGTCTTCAGGCAGTTTTTCAAGGACATCGAGACGGACCCTGCGGTGTTATCGGATTTCAGTTTCGGGCAATTCAGTGAAAGTTGGACGGTTTTGCCCTTAGATATTCGGGTGCTAGGTGTCGTTTTGTGTTGACGGAAGCTTTGGAGCGGATTGCTGTAGTCCTAAAGTGGTGAATTCACAACTCTCAATATTTACGGACCTTCAGACGTGGTCCACTCGGTATTGTGTTCTTTGCCTTTTATTAGTTGCCAATTAAATTTTTTCATTATTAAAATTGCATGTGGCCTTAGGAAAGTTTACTTGACTATTCTATGTAAATTGTGTCGGTACTTTACCTGTGGTCATTGTTGGTTGCATTTTGTGTTCTGTGCAATTTTGAGTAAAATGACGACACATTATGTTTTGTGCATGTTTTAATGAAAATTGTTATTTTTAATTTGACTAAACGAAAATGTTTTTCTTAAAACTTTTTTATGGCAAATGTGGTCTAAGGCAAGTGCGACATTAAGATGTGTTTTAACTGTGGTAATTTGGACATGGTTGAAATGACTGTCCTATGAATGATAATAAAAGAGAAGAATATGAGAGTGGTGAGGCGAATTTGGCATTAGGGTCAAGCGATGACCTATGTGAGGTTTATTGAGAGTAAACCTAGT
>CADEPD010014912.1:0-17362 GCA_902829195.1 Fraxinus dipetala
AGAATAAAACATTGGAGACCCACTAGGAGATTCCACATGAATAAACTATCTGAGTATTAGTGGTTAATCTCTAATATTCGGTAGTGGAATTGGTCCTTTGACTTGAGGTCATCATAGTACCTTATATGAGGACGGTCATACTTTGGTGGTGTTGGATGTTGCTCTGCTAAGGGTCACTAATACAGCATCGTTCGGGTATGTCAAGAATTATATGACAGTTGTGAATGATCAATAGAGGATTCGTCACTCTTAGATAGTAAGAGATTATGATCCACATTTTATCCAAATAAGTTGATAATGAATCATTGGCCAAGGTGAACTCATAAGTCGAAAATGAAGTTTTCGACTTATATTGGCTTAACAGTGGAAAAAAGAAATGATTGATAAACGAGATTGACACATATCCATATCTCGTAATTGATCGGATTACATTGACGAAAGAATTATAGTTTCACGATAAACGAATAAGTTTGATTTTGTGACATTACATGACATTTCTTGTCATATGTATTGCTCTGACACATTGCTGGATATCAATTTGGGACGACGAATGTGAATCAGTAATAAATTAAAAGAGGTGTTTTAATTTATCGATTTTGATTAGATCAAAATAATAATTCACGTCCTTAGGCATCGTGATCGGGAACCTAATGAATCACACACAAAAGAGAACCGAAGAATGATATTTACCAATTAATTAATTGACAAGTTTTGGATAATTAATTAATTGGGTTGCTTATTAATAGGCCCGAATTCATGGACCAGATTTAATTAATTTGATTAATCAAATATTGGATCTGATTAAGTTTAAGAGACGGGTCAAGCCCGCTTGGAATAATTCATTCTTGCTAGCACAAGAAAAGAAAACTATAGCCGTCATTCTTGTTCTCTGTGTGGATCACCATTAGAGGCTGAACAATTGGACAGATTGAATTGCAGATCTTGATCATTGGAGTTCGAGAATCAGCAAAGGAGTTTGTAGAATTCATCAAATGTACAATTCCTATCACAGTTTCTATCTAAATACAAAGCAGATCCGTGGTGAGAATTGAAATTGTTTTACTTTCCGCTGTGCATGATTAAGTAAATTCTCAACAGTATGATACTATGTAATGGAGAAATATTTCTATCTCTAAGGAAATCTTACTACGTCCAAAAATATTGCTTTATGGAGAAAGTTCTCAAACTATAAAACTGATGTTCAGTGCTTGACACTCTCACAGGTTGATTATCTGGCACAATGCATAAGATGAGACAGAAAATGTTTCTTTTATGAGTGTCTAAAAATTGATTGCAACTTTTGTTGGATTGATTGCAACCTTCGTTAATAATTTAGGTAAGTTTGGATCTTAAGTTAACAATGCTCCTTTAATATGCCCCAGAACCAAATCATGTCCCGCTCGAGGGGAGCATGTTCCTTTCAAAGTTTTGGCAATATAAGAATAAACTAGTCAAAGAAAGAAAAGAGATGAGACTCGAGGGTGCCAAGTTAAAAGAAATCATACAGTCTCGTAATAAATTACAAAGAGGAGTGTAAATAGAATAGTTAAAGAAATTTTCTGTTTATTGATTGATGATTTGTACAATGCTATAGGGTCCTATTTATAATATAACGGTGTGGTATAAAACATAAATATTCTCTCCTAAAAATGGAAAAATAAATATGCCTAACTTAAGATAAATCAAATAAGGTACACACAATCCAACATCCCATAATTTAATCCACAATTCTTGGGATTTTTATACTTCCCGTCAAGTTGGATCATAGATATTAACCATATCAGACTTGCATATGAAATCATCGAAATTTTGCCGCAGTAATCCATTGGTGAAGATAATTGCAAAATTTGCTCCGTTGTAGGGACATATGTCATGCATACAATTCCATTTTCAACTTTTTCTTTGATAAAATGTTTGTCAACTTCTATATGTTTTGTTCGAACATGTTGAACTAGGTTGAGAAAAATGTTGATCGTTGCTTTGTTATCACAATAGAGTTTGATTTGGAATTTTACTATAGCCCGTAGTTCTTCCAAGATTTTCTTTAACCATAGTCATTCGTTTATCCTTGTGAAACTGCTCTAACCTTAGCCTAGCACTACTTCTGGCCACTACATTTTGTTTCTTACTTTTCCAAATTACCAAATTTCCTCATACAAAGGTACAATACCCAGTAGTTGATCTCTTATCTTCTATTGACCTTGCCGATGAGCATCAATGAATACTTCTACTTCCTTCTTTCCACTTTTCTTGAAGAAGAGTCCCTTTCCAGTGGAGCCTTTATGGTATCTGAGGATTAGGTATACTACTTCTAGGTATACTTCCTTTAGGTAATGCATATGTTGACGTACCACATTAACTACAAATGCAATGCCAGGTATAGTATGTGATAGGTAGATCAACTTACCTATAAGTCTTTGATTGGTTCTTTTCAATTAGTTTCCCAGCGTCCACTATTTTTCTTCTTGCATCATAGATGTGTAACTTTGTTTGCATCCGAGCATTCTAGTTTCGATCAAGAGGTCAAGCACATATTTTCATTAAAAAACACTAATTCCTTCTTTTTTTCTTTTTTTAAGTCTAGCGACTTCTATTCCCAATAAGTACATCATTTGTCCTAAATCTCTTACTTCGAACTCTACAGCTAAGTTTGTATTTAATCTTTCCATTTCAACTATATTGTCTCTAGTTATGACTATATCATCGACATATACAATTAAAATTGTCTTTTTCCCATCTTCAAATATTTGGAAGAATATATTATGATCTGACTGTCCTTGTCGACATATTAACATTTCAACATCTTTGCAAAATCTATTGAACTATGCTCTTGATGACTATTTGAGGCAGTGTAGATATTTTTTTAATTTACAAACCTTGTTTTCTTCATTTCTTCTACATAAACCAATGGGTAACATCAAGAAGAGTTCCTCGTCTAATTCTCATTTAGGAATGCATATTTAATGTCAAGTTGTTGAGGAGACTAATCCAAGTTAGCTGCTAAAGATTAGAGAACCTGAACTGTATTCAACTTTGCCAGGGGTGCGAATGTTTTTATGTAGTCAATGTCGTAGGTCTTTGTATATCCTTTAGTAACAAGAAAAGGTTTATACGTTCGATTGTCCCATTGGCTTTAGACTCCACATTAAAAATCCATTTGCAACCAACTGGTTTCTTTCCTTTTGGTAATTCTATCAAAACCCAAGTTTCACTTTTCTACTGCTCGCATTTATTCAATCACTGCCTCTCTCCAATTTGGAACTTCCAAGGCTTCCTGAATGTTCCTTGGGATTTATATACTATAAAGGTTAGAGGAAAAGGCACGAAATTTTGTAGACAGTACATTACAAGATACAAATTTTGAGATAGGGTGGAGAGTAAATGATCAAGTTTGTTTTCAAAGAGTGATAGATAGATTACAATCAGAGGTGTCCACATGAGGATATGGAGCTATCATCAATTCCGACTCTCCTGCGCTTTAGGTGTGAGATTTTCCCTGTGCTTTGATTTTGGTTTCCTTAAGCAAACCAATATCTCCTTGTCATTTTGTTTCTCTACGTCTCTTCCTAATTTCAAATTCCCTTCTGTAAATGGCATGTTATTTGGTGTGACAGGTTAAGTAGATTGTGTGACAAGCTCACAACGAGAGAGATCGAGGTAAGGAGAAGAAAGATCAAGATTAAAATTCAAGAACAGATCTTCACTTACCTTATCCCCCTTAAAGATAGTGTTTTTTGAAATAAGATGTCTTTTCAAAAAAAAAATATAACATCAAGGCTAACAAATACCTTTCTTATGGACGAGTCATAGAATTTTTAGCCTTTTTGAGTTGATCGAGTTTACTTCAACGATGAGGATGTAAGTGAACAAAAACAGTACATCCAAACACTCTGAGAGGTACGTTAGAATCAAGGTCGGAATTAGGGAAGTAATTCTGAAATTTTTGATGAGGTGATTCAAACGAAAGAAAATGGTTAGGCATCATGTTTATGAGGTATTCTAATGTTAAGATGGTATTTCCCTAGAAAGGTTTAAGCATACTTTTGGTGAACATCAAGGTGAGAGAAACTTCAAGAAGGTGTCTATTTTTACGTTCGAAAATCTTATTTTGTTGAGGGTATAGACATAAAAGCATTCGTAAACTATTCCATGTTTTTTAGGATTGTATCTTAGAATGTTATTGAACTATTCTGTGTCTTTATCTGTGAGGGACATTTGAATATTAGTTCGGAATTGTGTTTGTAGTGTAGAGTGAAAATTGATGAATATAGAGCAGACTACGATTTTTTCTTTTAGTAGATAAACCCAACAAATGCGATTATGGTCATCGATAAATGTCACAAACCAATTTTTTCAAGTGCGGTTAGGAGTTCGTAAAAGGTTCCATAGATGTAGATTATAATGAACAGTTTGTTTGGTTTGTATGTAGATTTTGAGAATGGGGAACGTTGATGTTTCACCAACACACAAATTTCACATTAAAGGTCAATAGTCATTTTATTTGAAAAATGGAGGGAAATACACATTTTAGATACTGAGAGTTAGGATCACTCATTATAAAATGTCATAGTATAATTTCACTATCCTTAGGAACAAATGCAGAATCACAATTTGCAATTTGATATTGTTTAATTACATCTACCTCTTCAAAGTAGTAGAGTCTCTCACATTCTTTAACTCTGCCAATCGTTTTCCCCAATGATAAGTCCTGAAAACACAATGAGATGGAAGGAATTTACTAGAGCAATTGGAACTTTTTGTTAACCGGCTAATCAACAATAAATTGCAGGATAGGTTTGGAATAGGAAGAACGGATTCTAATGTTATATAATTAGAAATTCATATACTCTATTTTCCCACAACAGTAGAGCTAGCCATCTACAATTTTAATTTTAATATTGTCGAAGCTAAATATGATGAGAAAATCTAGTCAGAGTCTGTCATGTGGTCAAATACACCGTAGTCAATAATCTATGGAGCTTTGGATTGTGCATGGTATTTAATGCTATGAAAAAAATTATCTTTGTGGGTTAGTAAACTTGATGGTGCAGAAGTTAAGAGACTAGATAACATTTTGTAAAGTTGTTTCAATTGTTTAGGATTGATCGCCCTGCTTAAAGTGGGATTTTTTTTATATCGGTAGAATGAATTAATGCTTGATAGCCACGATTTTTTATGCTTTGTCTTGGTTTTCAATTAGTTGGCTTTCAATAAATATCCTAACAAGTATTCCTTATCCCTTGGTTTACGACAGTGATCACACAATGGACATCCTCTCCATTGATTTGGGTTGGGCCTATTTGCTAGTGGTCCCCTAGATACTCGAGCAGACCCATTAAGGCCCAATTGTTGGAGATCCATGAAGCTGGTCCATTCTGTGAATGGCAAATTTATGAAATTGGGCTGACCCATTAGGCCCAAATCCTATAGAAAAAGTGCGGAAGCATCCTTCGGCCCAAACATCTTCTCCTTCAACATCACTAGTAACAATTTTCGTCTCTCGTGCCTTCCACCAACACCTCACACGTCGATGGCAAAGGACGTCGATCAAGGATCATTTTCTTCACATTATCAAGGCCGTTATTGAGTCCATCCAGAAACTCATAAACCCTTTCATTCTCTAGCTTCTTGCTGTACCGAACGCCTTTGTCGGAGCACTCCATTATTCTTCGGAGTTCAGATCAATCTCTTGCTAGAGACTCCTCATTTCAAGGTACTAGTCAGTAACTTCTCTTCCACCTTGTTTCGTCGGTCATATCTTGGTTTTGATTTCAAAATTTTTGGATGAATCATCTGAGTCGGAATACATTTCTTGGACGGCATCCCAGACGTCCTTCGCAGTCGATAGAAAGTGAGGTCTTTGCAATTGGGGATTTCATGGAATTCACTAACCACGCAGTCGCCAGTCGAATTTTCTGACCATTTTTGCAGGAGGGCAAAGTCGGTTGAGGCTTTCCCCTTTCCTGTGTATATATATAGGTGCAAGCAGAGAGAAGGATAGCGTAGGGAAATAATAATGCGTTCAATCACACAATCAATACTCTTTAAGACATTGCGTATAGCATCCAATAAATCCATGTCAAGACCTCAAGAAGGTTACGAATATAATAGAGGACGTCACGTCAATAATTGAGATACAAGTAAAATGTAGTAATTGGACATAAATGGAAGCAACTTACCAAAAGACTTGCTTGATCCTTTCACAGCTTCGAAATTTTTGTACGTATAACCAACAAAACCCAAATCGTTAGGATTACGCAGCTGCAAGAAAAATGTAAAATGCAACAGCTGCTAAGTACAGTGGAAATAATAATGTGGTACAAAGGGAGTAAATGCCATGACGAGGGGAAATGCCAATTATAAAAATGAACAGCTGCAGCAAAATTCATAGACGAGACAAGACTAGTTGTCCAATGTGCCACTGTCAAAAGGAAATTATCCATGTCTAATTTCCTTAGGCTTTCTATTTATGAATTGGTCTTTCATCACTCTCTACTCGACGTATGGCGTTATGGATGCCACTTTTACTTATCACAAGAGCGTTTTAGGACACGCTTTGGCATTATTTCCATTACTATCTACAATGTTGTTCCTCTTAAGGTTTGATTCTCCTTGTAGAAAAGACGATATATAAATCAAAGGGTTTATCCTTACATTTTAAGTTCTTTTTGTTTGATACAACACAAGCTGCATTATGTTTCAAAGTGATTTTCTATGGCCTTCAAGTCTCCACAATATTACCAGCAAATCAAAGCATCCAAGATTGTAAGACTGCTCTCTTATTTGCTTTTGATCGACTTCGCCATCAAATGAAAAGACATAACAAGACATTATCTTCTATGAATTACCTACATCCATTCATATAGGTTAATATTTATGTAGTTCTGATATATTGTTTAGGCCTCGTCTCCATCAATTTTTTTACCGTTGCACACCCACTTGCAGTCGAATTTTTTGACCAACACTCTCACAAGTGGGTCCCAACTGACCAAAAAAGGTCCAAAATTGCGAAAAAAAAGGTCAGAATTCTGCTTTTAATTTCCTCCATACAAGTCCTTAATATCCATTGTTTCCTTTGGAAGCTTCTTAATAACAAAATAGACGACCATTCTCAACTAATTAGGATTTTATTATGATGAGCTTTTTCATCTTTCTTGTCTACGACAGAGCTGTGTATAATCCAAAATATCAAGCCAAGACTCAAGTAGTCTCGTACATATGTTCATTGGAAGCTGCTAGGTAGTTCTTATACACATGTTTACTTTCTAACTCATACAAATAAGGGTGTAAATAAGCTGATATGAGAATATGCAGTTGCAATTGCATTAACAATGATGTACTTTTACTAAAAAAAATTATCTTTAAAAGGATTCATGGAAATTTACTTTTTTATTTGAAATTAGAAAGAAATAATCTCTCACAACTTCATGAGTAAGATCTAGAGAAAATAAATTCATTGAACGAAAAAAACAATAATTCAAATTAGTGAACAACTGAAGATTATATAGACAAAAATAACTTTCTACTATTACTGGTGTTGAAAATAAGGACTCTAATATGGAAACTAACGTGAACTTCCATGAACACCAATAGACAAGTTGGTCTGATCAACAATAAATAGAAGAATCGTGTTACACGAACACCTCGATTGACACCTTGGATGATTGAACACACATCTCACGGGGTCGGGCATTGTTTTATTCATGCGGGACCCACGTGCAATGTGAGGGTCGGTCACCCGAGGTGTCAACCATTTTCGGGTAAAGTGACTTTACTAAGGGGGAAATTTTACTGCTCCCTGTATAGCAACTCACAATTATGACGTAATCTTCCAAGGAATTGCATCCTTACTGTTCTAATTCGTGCTATATCCTTAACAATTAACTTTAGGTTTTTTTTCCCCAACAGAAATTAACTAGTTCATCCCTCTACATAATGTCATAGTACTTTAAATATTGAAAATACTATTATTGTAGACAAATAAAATATGTAAAATCATAAAAGAAATATTTATTATGAGATCAAGAAAAACAAGAATTTTCTTTTTCCAATTTATCAAAACGAAGCAACAAACCTTCCTCCAGGCTCCGTAACTACATTTTGCAGGTGGAGGATCTACCTATCATATAATTACACAATATGTCAGTCCGGGAGACAAAATCAGGGCTGAAGGTACAACACTAAAGCATCAAGAAGGAAACAAAGTAAAGCATCCAGAGATCAGCAATATGGTTGACAGAAGGCAAACATTTTCTCATTCTAAAAAACGACATGAAAGAAGAAGAGAAGAATCTGTAACTTATGTTCATTCCCATATAGAGATCACTTTCCATAAAAAATTGTAGAATCACAGGGAGAAATAAAAATTGTAGAATCACAGCAAATTGTAGAATCACAGGGAGAGAACATTTTCTGGCATAATATTCCTAGAAATTCGAAGTTTCATGAGTTTTAAATTTGATGAGAAAGCCTGTTTCTGCGGTCCGAAGTACCAAAATATGGCTTCCTAAAAAGCCACCTCAAACGAATGCGGCAAAAATACACGGGCTGATGGAACCACAAAATAATATTTCTCCTAACTCTATTAGTTTTATGTGTATCGACCAAAGGTGTGATTACGACAGGGGACACAATACTGACATAGGAACGTATAATTTGTTAACGAACAGGAAAAGATTAAGAGAAGAAATGGGGGGCCAACTAAGAGAAGAAATTAGGACAAGAGGAAGAAAATCAATCTTTATTCATTTAATCAATTTGTGAATTACAATAAATAAGCCACTCTATTTATACAAAAGATAAACTAAAAAGAAGTTAAAAAAGAAACAAACTTCTAATGAACTATAATTGTATGAAAATATCAAAACGAATCTGATTAAATATACTTTAAATCAAACTCTATTTTAAAATCCTAATTAAAATCTATGTCTATCTTTATCCTTATCTTGATCTCCATCAATTAAAAGATGAGTCTGTCTAGTTAGCTCTAGACTTTGAACGAGTACATCCAAGTTGTAGATGCCACATAGAGGAAGAAGAACTACCTTTCCTTAATTGAAAAAGGAAACACAATCGAATACATATAGCTGACCTCTCCTATGTTCCCTTGTGATTATACTCTTGTTTCTATCCTCATTAACAAAGCTAGAACATTAGTACTTAAAGAGACAAGAATTATCGTATGTGAATTTTCCAATGGGAGAACAAATTCTTTCTCAAATGAAGCATCACAAGCATTTAATTCAATTAAGTTTTCCCTTCTTCAATAGATAGTTAGATACACATGCATCATCAATATGGGATATGGGCAATCTATCACATAAATCACATCATCTGTTCCATGGAAGTTGATTTACCTACATCATCAGTCATATGTGAGGTAGATGAGTACACAAAAAGGATCATTGGCATCATTCATAGCAAGTGTAATTAGAGCTTTATAGAAATTTTCTGACCGATAAAAGTAGTTGACCATATATCAACAATCAAAAGATTGATTCAATAAATTTGAAAAGCAACAACCACTATTTTATGAATTGTTCGATCATAGTTTCTGCCTTTAGGTTATTGTTGGCGTGACCCAAGGCTGTATTCTCATGACCAAAATTTCAACTGCCATTTTGATTATTGTAGTGTCCAACTCAAGTGAATCATTTTCCATAGGATTAAATTGAATTATATCACCTCCATCACATCTTCCTCTTTCACAAACTCATTAAGAGAACAGTCGTAGACGCAAGGGGTTCATGGTCTTGAAGAGCCAAGACAAACTAACTGAACAAACTTACAGAAGGAAAAGTATGGTTGTTTCGAAAGCATGGCAATTCAAAAATCTACATATTGGTTTCTAACATGAGAAAATTAGAAAACCTTGTCCAGTTCAAAGACAACTATTATATTTTATCTAAGTTCTCGCTTATTATTTTGAACTCTTTCAAATATCATTAAAAGAGCGAGAGGTTTCTAATTTCCATGGGCAAATCCTTCATATTCCCTATGTTTCAAGTTAAGAGAAAGAAGCGACTGGAATGATTTCTAGAGCTCTTAGGCTGTCTTTTTCTCAATAAAATATTTCTTTATGGAACCAAGAAGCCATGAGGTCAACAAAACCATCATTGGTAATTCACGCCTAGTAGGGTGGCTCTTCGATTTCTTTAGCAGGAGGGCAATAAAGACCGAGGCTATGGACAAGTGAAATGATTGCAAGTGAAATAGAAAAAAAATTGTTTGTGCTCAGTTTGATCTGATCAAGCTTGAGCCATGAAGGAAGTCTAGGTGTTCAGGACTATTCTTTCTAAAGTGACCAAAGGCTGAACCCATTCTATTAGGCCGGGAACTGGCTTCTGGTACCATCAAGAACTAAAGGGAATTTGGCAAAATGGAAAGGTCAAAGCATTAATTGATAGTATTTAACAACTTAATCTAAAAGCTTAAGCTATTGATATGGCCACTAGTATATCATTTAGATTTTCTTGTCAACATGCCTTTCACGTGCAGGTAAGGTTCATTATTTTCCATCAAAATCTAACAAGTGAACAATTTGATTAAATGTATTGTAGTGAGACTTGAAATCATGAAATTTGCATACTTTGATACCATGTTGAACTATCTAATAGCTTAAACTAAAATATAGGACCACGCGTATATCATTTAAATTTTGTCAAAGAGATATGTTCTGTATTATATACAAAATGCATTGCATTCTATATGAAAATTAAACAAGTCTACAGGCAGCACATGGAAATTACATAATTTAGGAACTGTGCTTAGGAAGTGAACCTATCAAAGCATGGTATTGACACATGCATGTTTGAATTGCTAATAATGGCCTTGTTATATCTTCCACCATTTTAGGAAATTTTCCTTTGCTTACATTATCTTAGGGATTTTTCCACTTGATATTGTCCTCGACTCAACGTCCATAAAGCTGAAACCACATGGAGACTTACTTTGAGAACTTGTACTTTCCAGTTAATTATAAAAGGAAACATGTAGCAGTTAAAAGAAATTTGAGTGAAGACTTTTGATAGCAGATTATAAAAACCATGAATATTTGGTATATAACAAATGAAATTAGGGAGACGTGCTATAATGTGATTCTAGGAGAGAGAATCAGGCTTTTACAGATGCTCTTACTATTCTGAAGAAAAGTATTCAGATATAACTCTCTACAAGTTGCTATGGGTCAGCAGTGGAACAAGTAGTGGAAGGAAAATTATTTGCTAAATTGGAAGCAAAAGTATAAACTCCTGCATGGTAAGAAATCAGTGGCAATGCAGATATTTGTCCGTATGACGTGTATATTTGGAAGAAGAGAAGAAAGAGTTTGTGGGCCGACAGTGCAATCCGTGAGATATCATTTCCTTGTAGACAAGTCTGGACCACCTACCCACCAGGGTGAATGCCTTTTTTTCTTGAGAACCATAGTGATAAGGAAATTTGAAGTCAATAATCTGAGGCAGAGAAATCAGGAATACCAACTCGACTTTTATGCATAAAGAAGCTGGGCAAAATATTCACTCATCAACTCCAGGTTAAAAGAGTTTAGAACACAAAGCTATCTTATTTAGAGTCTACCAGGTAGAGTGGGTTGCACCAGGAGTTTATAGTAGAAATGTAAAATTTTTAAAAAGTGACTCCTTAGCATTTTGTTTGGATATAGAAAAAAGTTGGTTTGGATACTTATTTGTGGACCCTGAGGCACATCCAACATCTCTAGGATTTTTGGGATTAAATAGAAATGTGTGGATGGCCAGAATAGTCAATTTTAGAGGTCCAGCCTTTCTCTATAGACATTTGTTTCCCAATTGGCAAGCTAGTGATATAACCATACTCATCAAATTTATGGATATTATGCGAGTATAATGAATTAAGAAAAATAATTGGAAAAACAAAACTATAACCAAATTCATGGAAGTAGTTCAAAAATAAAGTTATTGTACAAGAATGAAAAGGTTTTTGCCAAGACGTTCTAGGTGAAGAAGAAAAAAATGATGAACAGAAAAGCAAATATGGAGAGCATAGTGAGGACAAACAACAACCATGAATTACTCTGTATTCCCAAAAAAAATTGGTTGTCAACTACGGGAATCCTTTTTCTCTTTGATGCATCACTATACCTACCAAAAGAACCAAGAAAATCAAATCCTTTGTAACCCCATCTAGCCATGTTAATTTTGGTCTGCCTCTCTCTCTTCCAACTTATTTTATAGGGATTATATCCCTCTTATGAATAAGAGCTCTGTTAAGCCCAAGCAAGATATGTCCTAACTACCGAAGTCATCATTCCCTTAATTCTTCCTCAATCATAGTCACCTCCATTTATAGATGCATATTCTCATTTCGTATTTTTATCTCTATGGCCATATATCCATCTCAACATCGCCGTTTTCAGCTATGTGTATCTTCTAAACAATTTTTGCTTATTTAATAGTGCTTATAAGTAGTTGATCCTAAGGAATATGTGGATAGTAAGTAAGTAGTAAATTGTGGGTCTTACTATAAGTGTGGACAAAAAGTATGTTTGATCAGCTTAAATTATAATTTAAGCTTTAGAAAACATGCTGTTTTAATAACCCAACATAGTGTACCCATAACCAGGATATATGAAGAGAAGTTCACTGCTCAAAAAAACAAGGCCTTCAAAATATTATTAAATAATAGATGTTTATTTAAGCACGCCTGGGCATTCTGTTGCAATGATATAAAACCTGCACATTGATTCAAGCCAATGATTTAAAGCCAGCACACGAGTAATACATGTGCAACAATACTGTACCTCGTCGTATTTTATAAAGTTTTGAGTATCAAGTTCCCCATTGACCTCTGGTTTATATGCTGCATCTATGTCATAAAGTTTGTCCCACTGTATATCTTTGAACCAAGGATGAGCCTGAATAAAAATGAATGGAATTTGAGGCATAAGATTGTTTTAATAACGTAGTTATGACAATAAATTTAAAAAATACCTTTATTTCTTCCGCCCCATTAGAACCTAGCCTATTTTCAACATCACAAAGCAACCGACGGATCAGGTCCCTTGCTTCAGGAGATACTCTCACATCATTTGGAAATATTAAGTGATTTCTCCAGTGTACAATCTGGCAAACATCACACATTAAATCATCCACATGAGGGAATACTGCATCACATACTTCGTAGAGGTTTAACAGATTACAAATGAAAATATATAAATGCAAAGTAAATAAGAAAAGAGAAATATATGAACCTATTTGGCCCTCTATTCTTTCAGTTGGACAATTTAATGAAACCATGAAAATTACAATGAAAAGAAACAGGAAACTGTGAAAAATGTGTTGCTCAGGGAGTTCTAATCTTGTGTGCTCCACTTAAGTGATCAATATCACCTCTTAAATTGTTTGCCTGATCTTCTTTAGAATGACTGCTTAGAGGTTATATCATGTACCTCCAACTCACTATGAAAACATTTAGAAGTCACAAGTCAAATATATGGATTCAGAAAGTTCAAGATGGACTGCTGATTCCCAAAACAAATACAATAGCAAAGAAGTGAAATGTTGAATTAAAATGGTGACACTAACATTAGAAAAATTGCCCATTGTATATAGTCAACATTCATTGTAAGATATGAATCCCGAATTCTCTTTGTACTGTGGATGATAAAGGCACTAACTGCCAATAAATATAAACTGGCATTAAATATTTTTATGCTGATTAGCATAAAGGGCAAAATTTAACACTAAAACCTAACAGTTGATAGATTAATGACGAATGAGCACCAAAAAATGTAGCAGTGTATATTAGGCAATTTTAGAATTTACTGACTGCAAGAAAATGAACTATTTTGGCATTAAATCAAAACAAAATTACATAGCCATTTATAAAATGCAAGTAATAATTGTAAAATTGGTTTTCAATAAGCATATTCTCTTGGACATTTAAATACCTTGTTAGCATACCTTCTTAGCTGAAAATTTCATTAAAACTGAATTTAAAAGCTGCTGCATAGACATTTAGACCAACACAACTCAATTCAGCGTGAGAATTAAGAGAGCAAGGTGCCTTACCACTATAAAAATGAACTTGCTTTCTATATCTCGACTGGGAAATGGTTAGAATTTTTTTAAATGGAGGTTACTGTATCAAAAGGAGTTTGGAGATGAGCACCTTTCTGCATGTTGTTATTGGATTATCAGAGTAGAACGGAGCATAACCAACCAGCATCTCATACATAATAGCTCCTAGTGACCACCTGTATGCTTCAAAAGACTATATCAAACTGCAATATCATTTTCCTTTATCATGCATTGAATAACAAAGTTGATTTCTTGTTAAGATAAGGAAGGACAAAAAAAAAAAATAATAATAATAATAAACAAAAGGATATATATGAAATGATAAAGGTAGTGTCATTTATTCTTGGAGAAGGAAACTGAATATTAACTATGAAGAAACTAACCAATCACACTCCAGACCATAACCTTTCTTTAATAATACTTCTGGAGCAATGTAATCAGGCGTGCCAACAGTTGAAAATGCCTGTCATGAACAGAAAGAATTTGGAATGAATCCAGGTACCCATCAATTAGAGTCGAAGGGTTAAAAATATGCTAAAGTCCGAGTTAAGTGAAGACGCTGATAGAACCCTGTATGAAAGGCAGCTTCCAACAAGCACGAGAACAATTGAAAAAGCAGATATGAGAGCAAGCTGGCTGGTATGAAGAGCTTTTTTATATTTATGCTAATTTGAGGACTGGAAATACAACTAGATTGTAGTAAAATAACAGTCTGTAAACTTAACAGTAAATAGAAAATAGGTAATTTAGTATTCGAGAGGCCAATCTCTCCCCTAGACCATTCTGTATTTTCCCGCCCCCCTCTTCCCCCCTGCTTCCTGTATTTATAATGTTTTCTGTAACAACCCCTTCAACCATTTCTGTTAGCCCCCCCATGTGTTTTGTCGATTTTCCCTTTCGGCAATTTCCTTTCCTGCCCTCATCCTTTTCTTGCATATGGTATGAGTTGGACAGATGTCCTATCAGACGCCTGGAAACTCAACATGCTAATATGAAACTTCATGAAAAATTCCCAAGAATCGTGTTCCATTGCCATATTTTTATGTCAAGATGAAAATTTTGGCTTACCAATGTCCTCCTGTTCATTTGCCAATGCTGCATTTGTTCGAGGGGACTCTTCCAGCTGCTTCCATCTCCCTTATCAGGTAAGCATCCATTGACATCAAGTAGTCCCCTCGAGTTATCTTCATTCATTGGTTCCTTTGCATTCATACGAGATAAATTTTCGCAGTTGAGAGGTTTGCAAAGGCCAAAATCAGAAAGCTTCATATGACCATTTTTGTCCAACAGGAGGTTGTCAGGTTTAATATCTCTGAAAAAAGTAATATCATAATAACAGAAAATGAAACCGGCTGGAACTTTCTTCAACTGTTTGTTGATGTATCAAATTTAATACAATGCCGAGTTACTAACCTGTGGACGTAATTATGCTTGTGAATAGACTCTATTGCCTGAACACTTTGAGCAATGTAAAATCTAGCGACAGTTTCAGTTAAGGTCTCCTCTCTAATTAGTAAAGTCATTATGTCACCACCAGGTAGGTATTCCATTACAAGATACAAGTATTCGGCATCTTGGAATGAATAATAAAGTTTCACGATAAAGTGACTAGCAACTTCAGCAAGCAGATTTCTTTCAGCTCTGACATGTTCAACCTGTACCATCCATAGACAATCACTGAAATAAGTACATTTTCTCCAACCAAGAAATTATATTCCATTAAGCATGAGTAAATAACTGGCCAGGGATATCTTGTGTTCTTAAGAAAATGTATTTATGGAACATTATGCATTTGCACACGATCTCACCTGTCCCCTGCTAACCATTTCTGACTTCTTCAACTTCTTCATTGCGTATATTTTACCAGATATTTTCTCCCGACAAAGTCTAACCTGTGACAAGATTTCATATGAGAACCAAGTAGTTCATCAGTATAGAACGTATCAGATGACTGATGTGGAAAACATGTCTATTCTGCTTCCAGTCAAATAAAAAGTAATAGCATAATTCAACCCAACATTATGTTCGAGAAGAATATAATAGCTGGAGATCTTTGAATAAGTTTCAAGAACAGCAAATTCAAGTGGAACATATATAATTCAAAGGCTGATCTACCTCTCCAAAGGCTCCTCTTCCTATTATAGTTAAGAGATCAAAATCATCTACAGAAATTTTGTGCCTTTTAAGACGCATATACTCTGTCTCTTTACGCTGCAATTCATTCAAAAGGCTCATCTGCTCCTCCTCTGATACATCAGAATTAGCTATCATCTTCTCTAGCAGTTGACGCCTGCAATTTGAACACAAAAATAATTAAGAGTGTGCGCCTCAGGACATCAGATAAACCCATCTAATTCTTTTGATGCCTTTCAATAAGTTAGCTTGCCCAATACAAGTAAGAAACACTGATAAGAAGAATAGTTAACTATCTGTCAATTATAACCTATGCAAAAAATCATAAACTCATAATTCCTCTTCAGTCCAAGAAAGTTAATGCACATTTCAGTTATTTGTGTCAATCTGCTTCATCCTTTTCCGTTTCTTCATTTCTCACATTCGTCCTTGGCAGATTCATAATTCTATTCTTCAACATTTTCCCCGGGCATTCACAATGAGAAGCCATAATTGATCGTTTAGCAGCAGTACACTTTCATGAATCATGATGGGATATAAGATCAAGCTAAATCTGCTTTCGTCACTAAATTTCCTTCTCCAGATTTAAGTTTAACACATATCACAATGTTTTGCATTCTTTCTACGAGCAAAATTGTATTAAAGAAAAGGCATAGGAATAAGAATGGATATAATTACTAAAATTAGTGAAATAGGTTCCAATTTGGATATAATTCAAGCTCTTAAGTTCTTCAATCTATAAACAAAACATATCATAAAAGACACCAAAAGGTCAGAAATTTCTTAATATAAAATGCATTTGATGAAATAAATTCGTATATATTAATCACCTTTCTCTGCGTTTCTGCATGTCTTTCATATGGCTTTTATAATGATCCTCAATGAATTTCTTGGCCGCCGCGACTCTTTCGAGGGTCAAGCTGTCCATTTGCTCCTCCAATTCTTCCTCCTCTTCCTCCGCCATCGCCACCACCTTATCCTCCGGATCCATATATATTCTATACAATCTCTCTCTTTGTGTATATATCTATATATCAAATACGTATGTATATATATATGGCGATGTTTGTATATGTGGATTGTGCGTGAAAATGTGGGGTGATCGAGACAGAAAAGCCGAGTCCGGAGCGGAGAGGGATCAAAATTTTGGAGAAATGTGTGTGTACGTGTAT
>CADEPD010014931.1:0-11769 GCA_902829195.1 Fraxinus dipetala
TTTTTCTCTCTCCCAATATTATTATGTAAAAGCTCAGTTATACGATAGGCCGGGGAGAAAATTGAGTTTAAAATCATTGCCAAGTTTCTATCAGCATTAGGATTAAATGTGGTGGTCGATGTTTATATAACTTGTTTTGCTTGTATAGTCATCCATATAGGATGGTATATCTCCATCTTTAATCTATTTCCTAAGAGAGATCTCACAGTGCTTCACTGGTCCTTCTAACATACTGTCGTACTTTCAGGATGAATGTAGGCAATTACGTCAAAGCATGAGATGTGGGCACGTAAAACGGTTGACTGTCGTAAGTATGCTTGCTGGAACTATTTCAAAGTTCGACCTGATACTGGACATTCGATTTTATCACTAATATTCATTCTTGGATATAGGGTATGATACAAAAGAAAGCTATGGAACTCCAAGCAGTGAGGCTTAATGATGTGAGTTTTTAGCTATTGTTTGGTAGTTAAATTTTAGAATAATATGTAGTACATGCAATGCTTCTTTTTGCTGTTTATGCTATGTTTCCCCCTTTTTTCGGGGTGGGGGGAGGGGAATTATTAATTTAAATGCTAAGCAGATTGTTTATCTTTGGTTCATAAGTTTATTTTAGAATTTTGTTTTTTGTTTTTATGTTTATTGTCTCCTTTTTAAATGTAGCGGCTGGAGGCAGAGATAATGAGGCTAAACCATCTTCGGGATTGGGCCAGTGAGAAGGGGCAAAAGAAGAAATATCCTTTCAATTGTAGCTATTTGATATTTTTAGTTGCATAGGAGAAGGTTCTCTCCTTTAAAGCCGCTTGTTGCTAAATTTACATGATGGATATAGACCGAAGGAAAGCTTTGCCTCTTAAATCTACCACTTTAGGAACTGTCCACTTACATTTAGACAGGCCTTCGTTAAAAAGTGTATTAAAAGTAATAAATTCTGAGTCTCTGTCTGTCTTCAACTGTGATATGAATAAAGAAATTAACAAATTTCTATTGAACCCACCCCTTGACGATTTTCACGCTCAGAGAATATATAGATAAGTTAGAGCTTCTAAAGATGCCTGAAGAACGTCAGAAGAGAATATGTGAAGTTCTAGAGATACATACTGATCCAAAAATGGATCCAAATTATGAATCAGAAGAAGATGCTGGAGGTGGTAATAACCACAGGCAAGGTATACTACTTACGGTGCTTTGTGGACATGGAAGTGCATATTTCCATTAGTTATTTATTTTACTTTTGTTATATTGATGAAGGTTCGGACTGATTCTGATCATATTACACAGATGAATATGTGAGGCCAAACTACATGAAATTTTCTCTAACTGGAGGAAAGCCTCCAAAGAAAAAAGGTGAGGAAATATTATACAACAATAGGTAATTGGAAACTTTACCTCCATGAAATTTAACCAGAGGTATGCACATCTTAATCAGGTGTAGAAGTGGCACCGACTGAAGCTCAATATAAAACCTGTGAGAAAATTGATGTAACAGGATCAAATAGTTCAGAGAGACATATAGGCCGAGTTAATATTACTAACACACCAATTGGTGGTTGGAGTGATGAAGCCAAACTGAGGTCTGGATCCGAAACTGCAACTGCAACTGTTTCCTTGAGAAACTCATCATCTGCTAATAATAGTGAAACTGAAAAGTTGTGGCACTATTGCGACCCTAGTGATAAAATTCAAGGACCATTTTCCATGGTGCAGCTTCGGATGTGGAGCACAACTGGACTCTTCCCACCTGATATGAGGATATGGACAAATAATGAGCATTATGACTCCTTGCTTTTGACTGATGCTTTGAATGGACTGGTTCATCGTATGTCAAAGTTTCCATATCATGCATCTTCAAAGGCGCTAGCACTTGGAGCTGTCCCTGATAATAGTTTTCCTGAGGGACATGGAGACAAGTATTCAATAGCACGAACACAATATCAGATGACTAGTGGATGTGATCATGAAGATCAATCTAATAATCAGAGCCAAGCAAGTCAATCTTCTGAGGAAAATTTGAGATCTTTAGCTGCTGCTAACAGCAAAGGTTCTAGATCCGATTTGGCTTCTCTGCCTAGGTCTTCTGATTCGCCTAAAAAGGGTGGTGACATATGTCTATCAGATCTGTCTAGTCCTACACCCAAGGCCAGCAGCCAGGACTGGGAAGTTCGGAATGCTGAAAACCAGAAGTCTCTGTCTTCAGATATTCCTGTGCAGAATTCAGATATCTTGGATCTGCCAAGTCCTACACCAAAGCCAAGTGATGAATATCAGGCCACTGACACCAGTAGATCTTTGTTAGTGATGAATGGGGCACACCTTACTGAAATAGCTAATAAATGGAGTGGATATTTCCCTACACCTGCAAAACCTTCCATAGAGGAATGGGATAATGATCTCGTCCCTGCATCTTCACTGAAGCCACTTGAAGCTATAAGTGGTCATGCTGCGATTTGGACTTCAAATAGCGACCAACGTACTCATTCTTCTCAATCCCACCTTACATCAGTTTTTCGTAATTGGCAAGGAATTGTTGATGAACCAATTGAATTTGATACTTTGGGTGTGGAATCAGTATCAGATTTGTTGGCTGAGGTAGATGCAATGGAGCCTCGAAGTGATTTGGCCTCACCTACTTCAGGAACGAAGTTTTTCAAGGAACTGATGCAAGATTTTGGTAAGGAATTGATTGAAGATAGTAAAGATTACTGTTTTGGTTCAACTGGCGATTCTTGCCAAACACAAGATCCTGGAAAAAGCAGTTCTATAAGTTCCACGAGGGATATACAATTAACCTGTCAACCTACTGTGGCCTGCGAACCTGTTGGGGGCCTCGTGGCATCTCAGGTTCATACACCCGATCCTTTTAGGAGCTCGGGTGAACATTCATCGTGGGAAACAGAGTCCGCAGATACTCCAGTTTAACTGGGGAAGCTGGATAAGAGTTTCTTCCTGCTGCACCAAGCAACAAGGTACAGGACATAGTGGACACTACTAAGGCTCTAAGTACTGGATCAGTAAGCCTAGATTCTGGTTGGGGAACTGTGCAGCGTAACATTAATCTGGTGACCGTTCAGGGTAATATGAATCTGGTTTTGGGAGTATCTGCGGAGGAAATTGCAAAACAAACCCATTGGGGAAATCCAAACATGAATAGCTATGCTCCGAATGTGAGTCTACCAGCCGTATGGTGGTGGAAGAGGAGGATGTTCGAGGTCTCTTCCCAAAGGGCAATGACTGTAAATTGTACTAGCGGAAGATGCAAGGAGGGGGACTACCTACGCCCATTATGGGGTAGTTCCATGTGCATATAATTTTTCTGTCCATTTAATTTTTGAGATTAATCTCCCTCCAGTGTAATTTCATCTATGTAGTACATAATTCAAAATTCTGGCCAATTAATTTACTGGATGCTGTCCATTTCGGGGTGATTCTGAATTAAAAGGTATTTTGATAGCCTTCATATAGATGAAATGATGAACTGATGAGATCTCATATCATGAACGCTGCTCCTTGACTTGAAATAAAAACTTGACATTAGTAAGAATTATAATAAATCGAAGAAGAATAATTCTAATAAATAGATTTCCAGATCAAATACAAGTTTGTTTGTGTAGTTGTTAAATTAATTCATCCCATTTACCATGAAATAGAGCAGTAAAAACATTAAGTGCGTGTTTGATTGTATTTGTTTTCCATGGAAAGTGTAAGTTTTTCATTCAAATTTTTATTTTGAAGTGTTTGATTGCTATTTTTTTCCACGAAAAATATTTTTTAACTTTTAAAAATATGCATAATTTTCCTTGTTTTTAAGGAAAACATTTTCTTTGGAGAAATGACAAATTTACCCTTATTACGTGAGATGAAAGACTTGTAACATATTGCAACAAATCGCATGATCGAAGGTGATGCAGGTTTTTATTTTCCTCAAAATAAAGGAAATATATTCTTTTCTAGAATATATTTTTCATATGAATCAAACAAACTCTAAGTTCGAGTCACTTTATTTTGTAAGAAAAATAAAGTTTTGGTAATAATCATCGAAGTTAGTCACCAGTTTTGGATTTTTCACTCAACTACTCACTTTTTTCAATTAACCATTTTTCTTTTTTCGGAAATAAACTCTTACGGCTATGAAATTTTGGATTCTTTAATCCCCATCGACACAATCCTCACGTTCCCCTAGGAGTTAGCAAATCGCCATACCCCCTTTTCTCTGTCAGCATATAACCAAATTGTTGATAATTGGACAATAATATTACACAAAATCGATATATTCGTTATTGCAAGATTTAGGGCAGTCCCGTTTCATAATCAAGTCAAATACATATATTCTGCCAAAATCTGTTAATATTCGGTTCTGGGTTCGATTTCTCAATCCGATTCGAAGAGTTTCGTGAAAGATCACAGCATTCGAATGGCCGCATATGCGGCAACTTGGCGCTTGGCACAATTGGGAACTGGGTCCTGCAGAACCCACTTGTTTGGTGCGAACAGGTTTGAATCCAGACCCATTTCGGAGCTAGCCAAATCTAATGGCAAACGCCTCTTTCTGGTCGACACATTAGCCCTTGTAAGCAATTTCTTGCATTTACATGTTAACAAATTAAATTAGGATTTTGATTGATTCAGGATTTGAATTACAAAAGATTATATGAACTGTATTTCGATATTTGTTACATAGGTGAGGAGATTAGAATCCCAAGGAGTGCCATCAAAGCAAGCGGAGGCTATTACATCTGCTATGACTGAAGTGCTCAATGACAGCTTAGAAAATGTGTCTTATTCCTTTGTTTCTAAAGGCGAAATGCAAAAGGCAATCTCCTCCCTACGTTTACTGGTTTCCTATGTTATTATCATTATTATTATTTTTTTTGGTTATATATTTGGATCTTTATCAATGAATATACAATGTGCATTTTAACTATTTTGTTGAATGGCTATTCTTTTTATTTTGTGTTCTTTCAGAATGAGATGACTCAGGAAGCCAATTTGTCCAAATTCAAATCTGAAGTTAAAAGCTTTCAGGTACCCCACATAATTCACGTGCTTTATTTGGGTGATATTTCAGTCGTTGTGCATCTATTTATGGCATTTTTCAGATTTCCAATTGGTTGAAGGAGTTGTTTTGATAACAAAATATATCCAGCATGGCTGCTTTTCTTTGCTAAACATTTTCATGGTCTTATTGGATTGCATGTGTGAAAAGTTGTTGACGCATGTGTGAAAAGTTGTTGACGAATTTTCTTTTGCTGAAGCAAAAGGATTTTTTAAACTAGAAGGCCTCAATAGTTATAGTTCAAATTGATCAAAGAGAGTTGAAGAGAATGAGGTCTTTTAGGGGGTCGAAATATCACAATTGTTCTACGAGTAACCTTACCTACAATGCACGTGCACAGTATTTGGTCTGCGTGATAACATATATTAGATCCTATTATATGATAATTATCAGTCAGACGAAAGGAAAATGCTGGCATACACTAAATTTCAAGAAATTCCATATATTGCATCTGGTATTGACTTTTGTTTTGTCTTACCATAATGCTGTGGTGTTTGAAAAATTGTCAGATATATTGCCTGCATAGAAGGTGTTGCATGTCTGTCACTTTTTAAATTTTGATCCCATAATAGTCCAATTCAAGCACCACAACAAAGGCCCGGCATTCACTTGAAACTTGAAGCTAAGACAACTGAGAAGACATAATCCATGCCATTAAATGTGATTCCCAAAATATTTTCTAAATATAATGCCAATTTTTTTGTATCAACATTACTTGACATTCGTCAAGTTCCAAAATATCACGTGATTTAAAATTGTTATATACCCTTGATAATCTTGCTATGTATAACTGATGTCTCGGACCAAAACGACTTAACATTGGTTGTGATCTTAGGTTTTTTTCCCCGACATTTGGATGCATTGAAAGAACATGCTAATCTAGAGATATCCCTCAGTAACATTGTGATTATAAACAAGGAGGGAATGTGCATTAGTTGAGGGTTAGCTTGGAGCCATGAGATATTAGACTATTTATGGAAAGGAAAGCTACAAAACTATGTAGAGGGCTTGTAATTCACATAATCCTTACTGGTCTTCTATTTTGTCTTTACTTGCTGTTAGACCCATATTCTTCTAAAGCTTATCGCTCGTGTTAAATTGATTCAAAGAAGTTTTCATTGGCATTCTTTAGTCTCTGTTACTGTGGACTGGCAATTCCATGAGATCTTTGCAGTCTAGGGAGTACTTACCTAATTTGTTTGTGGTGGAAAATTACTTTCCTGTGAATTGTTACTCCATATTGGAGGAGCTTTTTCCTCTTCATTCTTCAATTGTTTATTTCTCCAACATCAGAATGATCGATGTGGAATAATAGTAGGATATATCTCCTCACTTTTTTCTTTTGTTATTCCCATTTTAACTCAACGATCCATATAGTGGACCCTAATTGTAAGAGAGACAAAAAAATAATTATATAGGAAAAGTGGAGGTTATATGTGATCTCTGGATACTTATGGATTGTAGATTTGACAAGTGTAATAGCCTAAGAAATACCACATAATTCATTGGGATATAAGAAACATGCAGAACATGTTATATATTAGTAAAAAAGAAACTAGCAAATACCTAGATAAGTGGGTGATGTATTAAAAACTTTAAACTCTTCAACCCGTCCTTCTTCAGCATTTTTTTCATCAAGTTTGAAAAAGAAAAAGCATCATGAAATTATTGTGGTATCTTATAGGGTTGGAAAACCGCCGGTTGCTACAAGATTGTCATTGTAACCTTCAACGCCTTATTGGAGAAGGATTGCTGTTTGATTCATGTCTGATAAAGAGAGATTATATATAGGTTTTTTTTTGTAAAGGGAGGGTGACTTTGGGCTTTGAATTTGTTATTGCTACACTATCATGCCTACAATAGTTTTGCTGTAATGAAAAATTTTCCACTTTACTATTGGGCTCATCACCTTTTATAATCTAAACCTCTTTGGTTGGTTGTCAGAAGATTATGTGGGACGTGTATATCATGAAGAGAAGTAAATGATAAAGAAAATTTGTGCATGTTTGGTGGAATGAAGAGTTGAAGGAAAAACTTGAACTTTAGTGATTAAAGTGGGTTGAATGAAATTGTCAAGTGTTTCAAGAATTTATGCGATAGGAAGGTTCCATTGGGGTTAAAAGGCAAGTGCCACTAAATAGTGATTAGACTGGCATGCTTTATGATTCTGAGTGTTGGGTTTTCATAGGACAAGATTCCCATAAGATAAACCTAATGGAAATGCGAATGCTATGATGGGTGTTCGGTCATATTAAAATGTTAGAAATGAAAAGATACGCTAACAAGTTGTCATTGGCATCGATTGAGGATAAATTAGGGAGAGGACACCTAGGTGGTTGGATTATGTTTTGCATCAACGTAAAGAGGCTCTTGTTGTAAGAGCTACTTGATTTCTGTAGAGCAAGTTAGAAGAGAGGAATAGACCAAAATTAACATGGCATGTTGTACTAGTCAAACATCAAGTTATTTTAGTTCTGTCTTAAGTCTAGCAATGAATAGAGCAGTATGGTGAAAAATGACTAATTTAATTGACTCTACGATGAATAAGGCTCCGTTTGTTTTAATTAATGAACGTCTTAATGGGTAGTTAGTATTTCCTGGAAATTTATGTGGTTTTGCAGCAATGCAGGCTGTGGGAAAGTGTGCCCACAGCTTCTCACTTACAAAAAGTGAGATACAACAACCTGGGCTTCTCTTTGTAGCAATGCCGGCTATGGGAAAGTGTGCCCACAGCTTCTCTTTGTAACTACTTGGGTCTTGTACTCAAGCTGTTACATCATACGTATTGTCCGTTTTGGGTGAGCATCTGTCCACTTATCCGCTCACGGATTTTTATTGCTTCTCTTAGGATTCGAACCCAAAACCTCTACCCAATGAGAGACTTAAATTGAATCTTGGTACCAATTGGGCAAATCTTTCATTGGGTAAATGTTTTAGGTTCGAATCTTGGGGACGCGATAGAAATTCGTGAGTGGGTAAGTGGGCAGATGCTCACCCAAAGTGGACAGCATTAATGATATAATCGCTTGGGCATGAGGTCCGGGTCTTTACAAAAAAACATGCATTTTTTTAACGACCTAACCTTAGTGCCAAAGCCGTTATATCAAACGTACTGTCCGCTTTGGTTGGTCAATTAGTACCAAGATTCAACTTAAGTATTGAAGGAAAGATAAGTGTTCGAATTCTGGGGATGCGATAAAAATTCGTGAGGGGTAAGATTAGTTTAGACTCTCCCGGAACGGACAATACGTAAGTTAACGGTTTGGGCACGAGGGCTGATTCGTTACAACCAATTGGTATCAAGATTCAACTTAAATCTTTCTTAAGGGGATGCAAAAATTCGAATTTTGGGGACGCGACAGAAATTGATGAAGGGGGTAAGTGGGTAAATATCCACACAAAGCGGACGTACGTATGATATAACGGTTTGAGCTTGAGGCCCGGGTCGTTACAAAAAAAATGCACGTTTTTTGTAAAGACCCATGACTCGTGCCCAAGCCGTTATATCATATGTACGGTCTGTCGGCTTTGTGTGGGCTACCCACTTATTCCCTCACGAATTTCTATCTCGTTCCCAAGATTCGAGCCCTTGAACATTCTTAAAGGAAATGTCAAGGGTTCGAATCCTGGGAACGCGACAAAAATTCTTAAGTGATAAGATGTGGTTAAGCTCTCCTAGAGTGGAGAGAAGGGTAGGGCACGAGGCCTCGGTCGTTACAAGCTTCGTCTCTTCAAATGTACCTAGTACATCAATCTTTGATATTGAAATGCTACATGAGGGCGTGGGGCTTTTGACAATTTGTGACCTACTCATTAGGTAATATGACTTTCTGTAACAAGTTTAGAAGATCTCCTACCATCCGAAATTATTGTTGGTGTTTTCACTTGGCACGATTATTTAGGAGATTGGAAAGTTTACCAATTTCACTTCTTGATGTTTGATTGAGACGTGAATTCATATTTTTGACATTATATCTCTAAGTTTAGATGGGCAATAGGTGCACCATTGTGATTTAACATAACAACATTTTAGGAAAGTATGACAAAGAATAATCTTTCTGAAAGAAAATGGAGAAGTTCTATCTGAAATGGAGGAAGTGTAATTTTTGTATGGATAGAGTTTTATGATGATTTCACGTTAAGATGATAAACATTATTAGCCCTTGTTTGATGGTCATTATTGTGTAAAAATGATGTTTTGAATAAATTTTTTTTGTAGAATATGTGGTTAAATGATAAGGAAAAATTGTGGGTTTATGTGCTAAATATTTTAATTTGTGAATGTGTGGTTGAAAATAAGTACGAAAAATAAATTGTTTTGTTTTAAAAGGAGTCAATCAGGGGCTTAATAATGAGCCTAATAATATGTCATCGACCAAAAGTTTATTGGAAATAAGGTTTTAGTTTGTTGTTTGTTGTTGTTAGGTACCTAAATATAATAACACACTTTTGAGAATTCACAACATTTAGAAGACATGTATCCATGAAGCACAAGCCATTCTGAAAGAACCTATTTAGAAACACTTTAGGAATAAGCATGACATGAATTACTCACTTTATTCTTAATCAATTGTGTGTAAAGATCCAAATTATGCAAAAAAGTCTTTCTTGCTATCAATTTTTTTTTTTTTAAATTTTTATTATGGAAATAAATGGGATTTGACTTTACGAAAGTTCAGAAAACCTATGTCCTATACAGTAGACTATAAACGCTATTGATTCCAATTTTTTTGGTAATTGACTTTTCTACCTCGTACACCCTGAATATTGGATCTGTGCCCATTATTTGTTATTGCTTCCTTAATGGGCATTTTATGACGTGTGAGCTGATGCAAGAAATTCAGTTATCGAAATATTTAATCCCTCATGTTAGGAGCTCTAATTGGTTAACCCGAAATCAATTTGATAGTAGTAAAAAGAATAGATAGCATCAATTTATTTTGTAGGACACTTGTTCACCTTGCTTTTTAAGAAATATATTATTTCTTTATGGAAAAACAACAAATATATGCTAAGTTCATTTCTTTTGAGCACTAGAACTCCAGTGGAACGCTTATAATGGATTCATTTGTTATATGTTTGGTTCCTAATGCAGGATCACCATTTTTCTCTGTTACAACATGAGACTGAAAAACTCAAGAGTGATATAGAAAAGATGCGCAGCGAGTTGAGGTCCGTGCGTATAGTGTGAACTGCATATGATACCAATTTTGCATTCAGTTTTGAACATCAGACTACAATCATTTTCTTACAGATATGAAATGGATAAAGTCACAGCTGGGCAGCGTTTGGATCTTAATCTTGAAAGGGGGTAAGTTGTTTCAAATAACTCGACTACAGACAAAATGAAGATCGTAGATTATGTACACTTTTAGTGCTGTGTGGATACTTTTAGGTTGTTTATGTGTTTTTTCGCCAATGCAGGAGAATTCGGGATGAGTTGGCTAATCAAAATCAAGAAACTACTAATCTGACTAACAAACTTGATCGAGTGAGTTTATCTAGCTGCTGAAAAATTGTAATTTGTACTGTTCGGTCTGTTTTGTACCTTATCGCTTCAGAACTTTTTTTATCTCAGGAAATTCATGCATTGCGGGCTCAGTTGGAAGCTGCAAAATACGACGTGATAAAATACTGCATAGGTACCCTTGCCTCTGTCTCTGCTGTTGGTTTAGCTGTGATCCGAATACTGATGTAAGTTTGCACTGCAAAGTAATTCCCATTTTTGTGAGGAATTATATTGATTGTCAAGTTCAAACTCATTGGATATTAGATGGAAAAGAAAGAACTTCCTTCTAATATAGTAACATTCAAAGCAACATTGTAATCTCTTGATATTTCATTCCGTCAAACATAGTAATAGGTTGTGTTCTTTTTTGAACTTTTTAGTTGGCTTGTTATCGAGAAGTTGTTGGTCTTTTTATTCATATATTAGAGAGATTTACGAGTATTATCAACTTATTTACTACTAATTTATATTTATTTATGAGCACTTCCCAAACATGTTTTTTGGTTGGCACTTGACTCGTACTAGATTGTACTTGTATTATGAGTCAAACGCTTGGGTTGGCAGTTAATGCATATGAGATTGTATAATGAATTCACAATAAAACTTAAAATCTATAATAGAAGACATTGAAGTCAGTTGCAAGCTTCATTGGTTACTGTGTAAACCCATTGCACCAACAATGGCCCAAGACGAGCACTTTAAGCTATTGTTTGATACAGATTAAAATTTAGATTTAAATTTAAGTTAAAGTTAACAATTAATTTTAACTGATTTCATCATTTTTTATTAAAATTTACTAAATAACTGATTTTAATCCCTAGGGCTAAATAAAACTGGATCTAATAAATAAATCGTACATTTCTTACAAAAGCTATGACCTGGTAACTGGTTCGGATTGTTTTGTAGATGTGTCTGTTTAGAAGTGTAATATAAATTGGATCAAATTGTGTAAAATGTTAGACACACGTCTTTAGAAAATAAGTCTCCGGAGCAAAAGTCATTAACCCTGCGACAGCGAATCATGTTCGACTCGTTCATTAAAAAACAAAACACCGTTAAAGCTTTACATTATTAAATTTGATATTACTTCTGTAATTTTATATTTGGACTTTTAGCAATAAAGTCCTGAGATTCGCTCCGATGATCGATCGATTATCAACTTCGACGAGTTCGTCTTCACCCACCACGATCGGTAGCACTGCCACGT